>JASAMY010000646.1:37500-138749 GCA_030248085.1 Paralinhomoeus sp. GSCO2_6 | reverse complement strand
GTCCACTCGACACTACCACTAATTGCATTGTATTCGCTGTAAGTTATTCGATTTTTTCGATGCAATGAAAGCGACATGCATAGCAGCCAAGTTGCGCTTGTATCCTTGTCTAGTGAATTTCTATTTATGTACATGTTCCATGTTCCATACAACTGATCCTTCTCAAAAACCATCAGTGAACTCCACTACCAGCTTCGAATACGACATGAAATGTCGTCATTTTGTGCAACAAAGTTTCCTTGCTTAAAGAAATGTTTTATGGGCAAAAGATAGTGTTCTCGTCAGGCGTCTGGCTCCCCTGCACTGAGTTGGTACCTATAGATCTTCTTTACTAGTTGCGTGCGTCACGTCCGTGCCGTCGTTATTGGCGGCAGTTTTATAGACGCAATTCTGCAAACTGGACGATTCCTTTCAGAGCAGCAAAAAAAACGTGGATTGCAAGATTATGTTCCGCTAAACTTATGAATGCCAGTCATGCAGAAAGGTCAATTTGCTAGTGGTCGCCGAAATTGAGTGACTTCGACTTTGCCATAGACCCCTCTTACCGTAAATCCTCCAATAGTGCCCCCCGGGTAAGGAGAGGTTGAAAGTAGAGTGCCCCGGGGACTATTGAAGGATTTACGGTATTACAGGTTAGGTATTTTCACCACATTGCTCCCACCCTGCAATTAGCCCCCCCCCCGCCCTGGGGTGCCTTTCAGTTATTAGCCCCGAACCGAACTCGGACTGACGGTGCGTTAACGATCCACAAATGAAAATAAACAATGCTCAAATGCAAGTACCGCCCAATTTAAACATGTGCCGCTCCGCATTTCTTGTAGGATTTCGCGCACATCGTCCCGACCTCAAGCGTCCCTCTCGATCTTGCGCTTCATCGTTTCCTTGTTGCCCGCGACTCTGATGCGATGCAGTTGAATTTGAATACAGTAAAACACGCTATTCGGCAAAGGATACGGTAGTCCCACTGTGTCTCACTACGTCCCACTCGGATTTGTGGATCGCAACACGCGGGACTGACTGGCTCACTAGGCTCAGGATCACAAAGTCCAGAAGTAAAAAAAACCGCCCTGTTTGACGCACATGTAGCTTGCGGCGTGCGTTTTTGCGTGCTAAAACGGGAAAGGAACGTTTCATAAGCTCAGCTTTTGACTTGCGCAAGCAACACTGAGCGAGCGCTTCAATCGAACTTTGACTGCGTTCGGTGGGTGACCTGTGGCACAACGCTTCGCCCACAAAAGTGTTGTGTGTGGCTTGTGGGACACCCACTATACACATAGCATGGAGAATGAATAGTGCGTGTGCTTCTTCTGTGCGTCGGTACTGCACTAAGTGTACACAAGTACAGTACATTCTAGGCATATCTTTTTTCCTACGTGCGTCGCGTCTGTCCCCCTCTTCGCTTTGCAAGCAGCGTTGGTAAGAAAGAAGCAGTTGTGCAAACGGGACGCTCCAGTCACAGTGAAAAAAAACAGTGGAATGCACGCGGACAAAGACAGCCGTTCCGCTAAACTTATAAATCTGAACCGTTTCGATAGGTCCGTGTCGGGCCGCTTCGCTAACCATGAAATTGCCGCTATGAATGGTGGTGAGCTATTTGGTTTGGGAAGCTGTCGTACATTGCATGAGTGAACGAATGCGCTTTGAGCACTCTGCACATCCGATTTAGGCAATGTCCCAGCAATCTCAGCCAGTAGTAGGCTCCTCACGTACCGTTCAAATTTATTTTACCTTTACTGGCAATTTGCGCTTTTGAATTTGATATGTACCAAAACTTGAAACAACAGGTGCACATCTGCACTTATTGGAGTTGTGCTGATCGCACATACTGCGTAACTTTACACTCTTTTTGGCGCACTGAGACCCATTTTCCACACTCCAATCCACTATGTTGTCTGACCTTTTCTCACTATACGCACGGCCGAGTGGTCTAGTGGTATGATTCACGCTTAGGGTGCGTGAGGTCCCGGGATCAATCCCCGGCTCGGCCCAACCTTTTGTACACATTTTTGTTGCTTCCAGTGTCCAACGAATCTGCTCTGTACAACATACTGAGTCTGTACAAAAATTCTACAGCTTTTATTGACCCTTTGCTCGATGCTTTTGCGATTGTGTAAAGATGTTGAATCAGTGTTTTCGCAGGTTTGCACCATGACTTCTAGATATTTGTTTCAACCACAAAGGAGCCAAGCCACAATTTTTTAGTATTGAAATCGATTCTTGGAGGCCAATCGCCAATTGCTAGCATTGGTATTTTTGTATTGCTTCAGTTTCAGTTGGACGCGGAAAACTGGTCGGGTCTGAGGCTGTATCGAGGCCCTCTCAGCAGGTCGGCTATAGGGTCGGCCACTTCATTTCCAGGCTGCTGGCGGCGGCCATAGTCCTACACGTGCAGCAGCGAGAGTAACACAAGACGAGATACACAAAGAATAAAAATGATAAAGTAAAAAGCCGCGAATACCTAGGTCCGGCGGCAAGACAGTCTCTCCTGCTTCACGAGGTCCTACGATATGAAGGCTTCTGCTGGTGCTGCCCCAGATATATATTGTGTATCCCACACCCAAACTTTTCTCCCCCCTAAAACGAATCATTTCCATGCCAGTGCCCCCCTCCTCTGGGCCAAGCAAATTGAAACCAACCGCTGCCTTGCTCTGATCACCCATCAGTCCGGCGATGGTGCTGACGACGCTTGATACGTCTTGATCTCGAACCTGAATGCGTAATATTGAGTTTCCAAAATGTGCCCCGCCTGTACAGCATCAATAGTGCAAGTTGCCATTGTCGGTTTCTTGAAAATATTTTTAGTTTTGGAAGACGTAAAGGCAACCTGGTTGTAGCTTCTCAGGAGTAGTTCCGATAGAGTGGTGGCATCGATCGCTGCTATGCCGAGCAGGCATACCATCATTGACACGCAGTGAAATGACATCTTCCGAACGGCAATATCTGATTGCAAAGGCTACTGAAACCACAAGTGAGTGATGGTGTGAAAGTGCCACCAGGGCGATGGCAATGTGAATGGTGTTTGTCCCAAGCGAGACCAACCCGCTATTGTTCGAAAGGTTGCCGCATTATTCAATCAAGTGCGTCCGGGATGACTTCTTTCACACTGGCCAGTGTAAAAGAAAAGTACTATAGGTACATTGTAGGTACGACTCTCAACTAGTGATGGCAATTTTGACGTTTTTCATTTTTAGGTAGGTAGGTTAGGTAAAACTGGCCGCAAAAAGGCCTTAGGTAGGTTAGGTTAGGTAAGCTAGATCTTTCTGCTAGGTAGGTAGGTAATCGGGCAAATTCTTTAGGTTATAGGTAGGTAATTTAGGTAACTCCAAGCTGTCAAGTGTCAGGCCATATTGCATGCATGTACTGTAAACTTCCGAGCTGTGATTGCCAGCACTATGCATTGAGCATAAGCACGCACGCACACACGCTCGCACGCACGCACGCACGCACGCTCGCACGCACGCACGCACGCACGCACGCACACACGCACGCACGCACGCACGCACGCACGCGCGCAAGCACGCACGCAAGCACGCACGCTTTGTTTGTTTGTTTGTGTGTGGGCCGCTTCTATGATCGCGGGGGCCTCTCTCTGGTCACAATCGACCGCTGCTAGTGAGAGATGAGACCCAGTCAGCCCGATCCTGGGGGGCTGGCTCCCCTAACGGGCCGGAATTGTCACTGCCGCCGGGTTGGCTCCGCTGGCCGGCAGCTCAAGGGACGCCCAGGACATACAGCTCCCAGAGGAGACCAACCTGCTGTCCAGACGGCTCCGACCACGTCCCAAGCACGCACGCTCGCACGCACGCTCGCACGCACGCACGCACGCACGCACGCACACACGCTCGCACACACGCTCGCTCGCACGCACGCTCGCACGCACGCACGCACGCACGCACGCACGCACGCACGCACGCACGCACGCACGCACGCACGCGCACGCGCCGACAGACATACGCGTACACATCTGCACGCATGCGCGCATATGCTATGTAGCATGCACTCCATCTGCCATGCACCCCACGGATAATTGGCGCTCTTTGTTTTGCCGCCAGACCGCCACAACTGCTACAGTGCTTCAATCGAGCTGAAACTTGGGATATAGGTTTGAAATACCTAAACTTAGTAGATGTGTGCTAAGCGAAATTGCATTTGGTTTACAAAATCAATTTTATTTCACCCCAAACAGATCACTGATTTTCAAAGTGTCTGCCGCCGGCCACTTCGCACTTTTCGCAGCGTGCCACGACGGATCTGCAAATTTTTTGTGCACAAATCACTTTCCAAGCTATCGAATGCCATCACAATGGACTCTTTCAGTTCCTCTATATTGAAAAGTTGACGAAAAACTGGCGAATGGCGCAGTGGGAATTGAACCCACGTCTCTGGATTACCGGTCCAGTGTGCTAACCGCTACACCACACGCGCACGCCAACTCCTCGTCAAATTCGAAATGAGAAGGCAAAGACAACGAAAGGGCGAGCCTTAGGCCGCAGCACCAAAGTCGTGTCTTTGCCGAAACATATTGAAAAGTTGACGAAAAACTGGCGAATGGCGCAGTGGGAATTGAACCCACGTCTCTGGATTACCGGTCCAGTGTGCTAACCGCTACACCACACGCGCACGCCAACTCCTCGTCAAATTCGAAATGAGAAGGCAAAGACAACGAAAGGGCGAGCCTTAGGCCGCAGCACCAAAGTCGTGTCTTTGCCGAAACATATTGAAAAGTTGACGAAAAACTGGCGAATGGCGCAGTGGGAATTGAACCCACGTCTCTGGATTACCGGTCCAGTGTGCTAACCGCTACACCACACGCGCACGCCAACTCCTCGTCAAATTCGAAATGAGAATTTGTGAAATCCTCGTTGTGAAATTTGTGAAATCAATTTGTGAAACGTCAAATCCTCGAAATGAGATATTGTTGGACTTGTGAGCGTACGTTATCTCCTTGATAATTCCGGTACTTAGAAATTACGGTAATCTCCCTTTACGCACATCAGGCTGCACACTTTGAGACTGTCTAGCTTTAAGTTTTCTTGACCAAACGCAATTTCGCTTGGCACACATCTAAATTTAAGTATTTTCAACATATATTCCAAGTTTCAGCTCGATCGAAGCACTGTAGCAATTGTGGCGGCAAAACAAAGAGCGTCCATCATCCGTGGGCCACCCTGTATCACGTCAAATTTGAGGGTCTAGTCTTGGGTCAGTCACCCGCCCGCCCACCGATTCAGTAGGTGTTCTTGAGGAGCATTCGCAAAGTAAAACTATTTAGTTTCTGTAGACGTCCAATGGACTACAATGTAGACAAGGCTACAAATATCTCGTCAGAGACGCAGCGGACAAAGAAATGATCTTCTTGCCAACATCAATACAACAACGAATCAAATTTGACTGCCGCAAACGTAAACAATGGCCACGTTAGCCTACTTGTATCTGCAAAATGTTTCAGTTTGCACGAATCCATTTTTTGACTCAACAAATTTTAGCTTAGGTAGGTAACCTAGTAGGTAACGGCAAAATCTAGGTAGGTAGGTTAGGTACAGGTAGCTCGATTTTCGCGCTAGGTAGGTTAGGTTAGGTTACCTAGGCAGAAAAAAGGCTAGGTAACCTACTAGGTAGGTAACCTAGCTAGGTAGGTTGCCATCACTACTCTCAACTCCAATCGACCACATAAACGTTTCAATCTGCACTAAAGTGCTTGCATGGTCGAATCTATTTAATCCAACGATGTGCGGTTCTTTTGCGCCTATCGAAATCGACATGGCATGTATCTCTCGATTGCCTCAGTCGATCTGCATAAAAATTCGGAGCAGTTTTGGAATAAGTTCAAAGAAAGGATGCCTCAGCGTGTCGAGTGTTGATACAGACGTCTTGATGCAATACGAGACACATGTATATTCCAAAAGAGGCTCGAGTTTAACCAGTAGCTATGTAATAAACCCCAGCGATTGGTTGGAACGAGCATAGCCAATATAATTAATACTAATAAAATATAAAAAAACCGCGTTTCGAACTCTATTCTATCTTTCTATCGAACGATCTATCTATCTATTCGTTTTATCTATGGAACAAAACGACCTTCCACATTTTTTATTGATTGATGAATCAAAAGAAGGGCCGAGCCGGGGATCGATCCCGGGACCTCGCGCACCCGAAGCGCGAATCATACCACTAGACCACTCGGCCATGTTAACAGAACTTCATTCTCGAAGTTCAGTTGTTGTAACGTCTGATAACCATTGTCTGTGAGAGTCTACCATATTCGTGGAAATACACTGCGCTCCACACAGCGCGACATAGCAACAGAGCAGCTACAATCCTCTCTACTGAACATGCACAGAATTTTAAACGTGAATGTCGTTCCCCATCATCATGGCCACGTGCCTTCCTTCCGTCTTTGATTCCGTGTGCGCGCGCGACTACTCAATACGCACACACGTACGCGCGCACGCACGCACTCGAACACGTTCAAGAAAGTCGGGAGAGGCGATGGCAGCGTCGCACCTCCAGCGTTCTGTTGTGTTGTGCATTTGTTATTTGTATTCATTCACCAACCACATACAACAAATCCGACAGACGGTGCGCGACAAAGACAAATATCCGAAAAAAACCCGGACGAGCGCACAAACAGCAACGCGGCACAGCACATTGTTGTTGTCGAACAAACAAACGCGGAGGAGCACACACAGACTAACTACATACATTACAGAATGCAGCCACAAGGCTACAGGGCTTCGTGTCCTTCGTGTACTCTGCACAAGCAGCTCAGCTTGTACCCAGCTTGTCAAGCGTAGCATTTGTACAGACTCTGCTGCCTGCGGAAGGTGTGTTGGCGTGGTCAGACGACAGTTTACAGTGAATTACGATCTGGCCACAATTTTCTGTGTGCTACTCCACGTATTGAGTGCGCATTGGAGCGGCTGTTAAGTGTGAATGTGATCTGTGCGTGTGTAGGGTAGTGAAGAAAGAAATGCGTTTGGAAACGGCGACCTACAATACATGGAATCGAAGTACACTGTATGTACCGTAAATCCTCCAATACAACCCCCCCCCCTCCAATAGTGCCCCCCTCCAATAGTGCCCCCGGGTACGGCAAGGTTGAAATAATAGAGCCCCCCCCCCCCTCCAATAGTGCCCCCGGGGGTAAGGGGTATGTTGTGCCATGTGCCTTTTATGGGCAAAAATATAGTGGTAGGTACATTTATATCGTGTATACACACTACTACCAACCAATAATAGTACGTTTCAGCAACTATTAACGGTAAATCAACCATTAAATGTGGCAAAAGTGATCAAAATCACCGAAAAATCGGCAAATTTGACAGCGAAACTAGCATTACCATTCAAAATTTTTAGGTTGAAATAATAGAAGCCCCCCCTCCAATAGTGCCCCCCCTCCAATAGTGCCCCCGGGTAAGGAGAGGTTGAAAAAATAGTGCCCCGGGGGCACTATTGGAGGATTTACGGTACTAACCAACTACTACGCACTAACCTCTGCACCACTCAACACTGAGTACTGACCCCAAACAACAATGGATCTAAAATTGAACAGCACTACACCAGCGACAACAAAGTGTATTCCGCAGATGATTGTTGTCAAGTCAACTACCGTAGCAATATATGGTATTCCCTTGCTCTCTCAGGCAATGACAAATGGCAGCGGAGCTTCCTCGTCAATCGTGATCCCAACTTGCTGTCTGCTGTCTAGACGCGTCTTTTGCCGTTTCACCCCGCTGTAGACGTGGACCACCGTGGTTGTCGCTTGTTGGTCTTTGGCCGAGTCGCAGTCTGCCACGGTTCAGTCGCCACGTTTTGACGAGAAAAGCCAAAGGCAGGAAGTGCCCGGACTCACCAAAGAAGAACTCGAGCGCGTAGGCGATGAGTTGCACCAGGGAGAGGACGCTCGCGCCCACCCAGAGGCCCAGCTGCCCGCCCACTTGCGAGATGAAGCCGCTGATCGTCAGCGCCTCCACCTGCGTCACTTGCGTGTACTGAACCATAATGGACTGGGTCACCGTGAGCGCGACGATTAGAAAGAAGTGTACAACTGGTTTCGAAGGGCCGAAGAGTAGGAGAATGGTTAGAAAGATGCTTCCACATGAGCCTAAGCACGCACTCCTACTCTTCCTGAGGGTGTACAACTATACAACTGAAACTGCAACTAATGTACACACGCAGATTCGAAATTGTTTGCCAGTGAATGCAGTACAACTACCATCGGTAAAATCGAAGGATTTTCTACAGAATGGCAAAAAACGTCAAAAAATGTCAGAACTGCAAAAAAAGGACTGACAGAGACTCAGCCAAGAGAACCGCCGTACCTTCAGCGACTCGGAGATAAAGTGAAGCATGATGAACTCCTTGGTGTACTGCTCTTCCTGCACCAGAGCCATTTGAATCGGCACGTTGGGTGCCATGGGATCCAGGAAGAGAGGTGGCGGCGTACTCGACGAGAGCGGCGCGTAGGAGACGCTCGAATCAAACTCCCAGTAGTCGCACTCGGGAGCGCAGTGCGCCACGCTGAACGCAGCCGTCATCATCTCCACTGCTGCTTCAGCAGCGCACTGACTATGTATAGTACATAGCCGGGCTTTCACAAGGTTTGCAATGCAATGCTAAACATTTCCGCGCATTCCGACGAATCTAACTTGTCTAAGTTGAATCTAATAGACTTATCTCATACCGTAGGTGCGGCACTCTTGGGTGCTTTGCATACTGTAGCATTTGACGACTTTGCCTGATTACCATCTCGCATTGGTACCTTTCTTAAAGTGTCAGGTTTTATAGGTACAGTTCTTCATACGACGTTGTAGCTTCTCAAAGTACATAGTTAGTAGTAGATGCCAAATATGCGCACCAGTCAAGCATGCGTTCGCTGATGCTGGCCCGATGCGAGTGCAGACACGTGTTGTCCTGGGGCGTCAGACAGGTACGTATTCCTCGAGCCTCAGCCACTCTACTCTCTTTTGGTACAAACTGCGTGCAGTTGCACACGTTTGTGGATGTCGCTGCCAAGCATTTCAATCTGCATAATAAGAGACCCAACGTAAGCTACAAGGTACCATGAACCTTCCATTAGCAACTCGTGTGTTCATTTTCGTTCGTTCCTTTGCAGTAGCTAGGTAGGAGGGGACAGCGTAATTTTTGTTGGGGAGGGGGGTCTCATGAGTTGAAAGGACTTGAGGTTAGGAACCTTTGTTGGCCCTTATCACAGAGACTTTCTTGTGAGCACCCGAAGCATGCGGCGTTGCGCGCGCACGCTCTACCACGCTCTCACACCCATAACACGAACATAGAAATGTACTTTGGGTGGTGGGTGGCTCTTTGGGGAAGAGCCTTTTTATTATTTTTTTTTTATTGGGTTCGGGAGGAGAAGAAGGCAAATAAACTGAGACGGCCCAAGGAGGCTGACTGCAGTTGCATGGAGGGATTAGGACTGAGGATGGAAGTTTGAGGTTGTATGGCGCTCCTCAATGTTCTCGTGAACATTCCCTATGCACCCGCAAGTTGAAGGGGAGTATTCGTAGTTGACAATCTGCCTGGGCATGTCCTCGCGACAGACTCCGAACTTCTTGGCGTTGCGCAGGGCGTAGTGCGTATGAGACACGGAGACGTGTGCAATATTGCCCGCTGGCACCATAAAGTGGGGCGCAGCATTGGGCAAGTACTTGTCAGTGAGTCGGACCTGCAAGCGAGCTATGCTTGCGCTCTTGAACTACGGTAACCAGAATTAGTGTATGAGGCAGCGGATGGCCTAGTGGCACATGTACTCTACATACCTAATAGTCGGCCGCTTGTCGGTCCTGGGATCGATTCTCGACGGGGTGTTTGCCTGTCAATGGATTTTCTCAAGCTGTCATATTGCAGCGGCGTTCTTTCAAATGTTTTTGGCTGCCCTCATAGACAACGTGCCTCAAGTAGCAATGTCAGTAAAAAGTCTGCAGACTTATTTTTTTTAATTTTTAATTATTAAAAAAGTCGAAAACGTTTTTTAATTAAATTTTTAATTTCTAAGTAAGTCAAAATACTTATTTATTTAATTTTTAAAAAGTGCTGAGACTTTATTTAATTTACTTAAATTATTTAATTAATTTAATTGGTTTTTTTTAACTGCGTGTAATTTGACGTTAAATTCAGCTCTAGCAGCATTACATCCAACCATTTTGTTGATGTAAGTGTGTACAATGTGCCTAAAGCCCGATTTATAACCGTGGGACACGGACACGGACACGGACACGGCAAGGGACACGGACACCCCGATTTATAACCATGGACCTGTACCCCGGACAGTCCGCGGACACGAGTTGGCCAACTTTTATCTTTTGTCCCCCGGACACCCGTATCCCTTCCTACATTTGAAATGGCGCGCCTTGCGCAAATTCCGCGCAGCGCTAAGGACGGATATAGGTAAACAGTTTTTGTTCCGTGTAACGTCATCGTTCATCCGTTCATCGGCTTTAACCTTGACGTTTTCCGATATTTTAAACAATTTTAGACAATTCTAAGACTTGTGTAGGCACTGTGCTGTCGTAGCGTTTGTGGTTGTGTTTTTTCTTACTGTATGCATCAATTTTGAGCCGCATCCGTTGCAAAAAGATCCATGGTTATAAATCGGGGCCGGATATTTGCGTGTCCGTGTCCGTGTCCGTGTCCGTGTCCCTTGCTGTGTCCGTGTCCGTGTCCGTGTCCCACGGTTATAAATCGAGCTTTGGTTGCATTGGGCAACTCTTAGGTCTGGAATAAGATCCATGTGACTGCAATACTTTGAAAACAATGCCCATCTATAGTGAGCGATCTGGGTTATCGGTTCTATCTTTGTGGCTAGCTACCTACTGTGTACGTTGCTGCAGTTAGAACAATGGTTTGAAGAAAATAACAAAAGACTGCTAGACTGTTCGATGTCACAGATGAGAGATACAAATCATTCAATTTCATGTAGTGTATTCAGCAATGATTAGCTTGACAGACATGTGTGTATGCAGTGAATAGTTTATTTCTCACAAATTGCATTGTATCTACACAAATCTAAGGAAAACTACAAAACCATGGATAAATCCTCTAAAAACAACAGTGAAAACCCAATATCCTCGTTTAAAAAAGTACTTTTTTAAGTGTGTAGTTAAAAAACTGTTAAAAAAGTGGTGACTGACTTATTTTTTTTAATTTTTAATTTTTAAAGAAGTCTATCGACTTTTTTATTAATTTTTAGTTAAAAAAGTCGAGCTACCGACTTACTTTTTTAACAGTTTTTGTTTTTTAACACACTTAGAAAAGCATTTTTGCTTTTTTTAATTTTTAACTTTTTGTTTTTACTATCCTAGCCTCAAGCAGGAAGGCGTCATGGATAAGGGTAGGCAAGAGATGGACCATTCGTGGCCTCCTAGTGTTGCCCTACAAAAAACATCGAACACTCACCTTAACGCTTCTGTCAAATTGGATGTACTGACTCGTTGTGGAGTGAATAAACACGCTCATCTCTAGAGAGGAGGTCCCTCGAAACAGGCGACCGGCTTGCTTAGACTGGTTGCCATTGAGCCTAGTGGGGTCAATAAGAAAGCATCGTCCCAAGCCGACGTCAAAAACTGGAGAGCTGATCTCTTTACAGCTGCTTAGCTTCAGTCCACCTATGTAGCAGTCCAACAACACCTGTGAGTGTGGATAAAGTTGCTTGTAAGCCGCTTCATGAACCATGTTATTGTATAACACATACTGTGGATAGAATCCTTTAAGGCACAACTACAGGGTGGCCCAGGGGATCGGAGCCGACTTTGATCGCTCGCCACTCGCTTTCATGTTGGCCAATCTTCTTGAAATTTTGACATGTTATACCTTAAACCTTTACTTAGATACGTGCAAAGTTTCAGCTTTTTTCCCCATCGTGAGAAAAAGTTTTGGTTTTGTGTAATTCGCCTATGCGTTTTTATCGTTTGTGCATACTGTAAAGCGCTTTACCAAATTGTCGTTTTGGTGCCGGAAATGACCGAAGGTGGAGTGCTCTCTTTAGACAAGAAAATCAATGCTGTGAAAATTTATTACGAGACTAAAAATGGCAGAGAAACGATCAGACGACTTCAGAAGCTGTTTCCAGACTGGACGACTTGCACCCACTGGACAGTTTCCAAAATGTGGGACGAGATCTCTGACTGGCCTGACCTTGACGCTGCTGTCTTCCAACACGACGGCGCTCCTGCACATTGGGCTCGGCCGATTAAGGAGTGGTTGAAGGCAGCGTTTCCCAACCGTTTGCTAGGCCGCGGCGGAGCGTTTGACTGGCCGCCAAGGTCGCCGGATCTCACGCCAGTCGATTTCTCGGTTTTGGGGATCGTCAAAGACATTGTTTACTCTCAGCGCTCCACAAGCGTCGATGAGTTAAAAGACGCGATAGAAAACGCGTTTGCCCACCTAGACGCTGACTTCTGCCTGAAAGTTTGCCGTTCCGTCGCAGACCGCTGTGAGAAATGCATCGCTGTGGATGGCGGCCACTTTAAAAACCGTTGATTTTGTGTAGACGCGAATAAAAGTTGATTCGTTTGGCCGATTTGGCTGAAACTTTGCACGTATCTAAATAAAGGTTTAAGGTATAACATGTCAAAATTTCAAGAAGATTGGCCAACATGGAAGCGAGTGGCGAGCGATCAAAGTCGGCTCCGATCCCCTGGGCCATCCTGTACATGTACAGGGACAGATCAGTGCACAGATTAGATCAGACGTGTGCATCAGTGGTTCTCTAAATCCTTTGAACATGACACTATTGTACCGCAGTATTGCGTTATTTACGGCAACTACAGTACCAATAACTAAGGATACATTCATTCACTATATGCGATTGAGTCATGCGAGATTGAACCTAGGCATTTGCAGTTGTGTCCAATAATATCTAATGTCAAACGAAAGATCTTTTGGTGTGTCCTGGACACAAATTATATGGAATTTTACTGTGAAATTCAGCTTTTCGGTATGAACTAGCGAATCTAGCACAACTGTACCAGTAAGAGTGTCGCTCACTTTGTCTAGGTCGACTGAGATAGTCTCCTTTAGTTTTTCCAGATCAATTGTGTCGTCGTGGTCAGTCTGGAATTGTTCAATTCGGCTGTAATGCTCCGCAAAGGGGTCGACGACCAAGCCTTCATCAAGGCCCTCGTTGTTCAGAATAGAATCGAGCAAGAGCTGAGGGCCAGGGAGTGGGAGAACATTTGCAGAAATGAGTTCGTCCAAGCTCGAATACGAAACTATCGAACTGATAGTGTCGTACAGGAGCTCGAAACAGTGCATGAACTCTTCAGTGGGAACTATACGGTTTTCGTTGTCGTAGTACTGGTGCGGCAGAGTGTCGTAGTGGTGAGGATGAAAGAGTACGTTGTTTTCAGTGTCTTGAAGCGCAGTAATGTAGTAGTCAGCAGGAGAGATGAGTCCGTTCTCATTCGCTTCAAGTGCCATATTACGGTAGATGTTAGGATCAAAGTTGTTGTAGCTATAGTAGTCATAGTAGTCGACGTAGTCCGACTGATCAAACAATCGGTCTACGTTGCCCAGCTCACTGCCTTCCGAGCACATACTTTTGATCTTGGGGGCTGCTTCTTTCAAGTTCTTTGAAGTGAACTAAAACGAGGACGAAGTCCACATCTAGTGACAACAACTCAAGTATTTACGTGTTTGTATACAACAGTTGATTGGGTATGAAACGAAAAGTCACTGAGATTACCAGAGGAAGCAGTGAATGCAGGCTATGGTTGGATATCGAGAAGATCAACTTATCCGAATATAGTTTCTTGACCCTCTCTGGAACTTCAGTGCCTTGTGGGGTTGTTACTTTCTATAGAACCAGGCTTGGGTAAAAACCAATTTTTAATTAATTATAATTTGTTTTTGTTTTTGTTTTTTTTTTGTTTGTGTTTTTGTTTGTTTTTATAATTTGTAAGTTTTTTTATTGAATAGTCATAGTCGGACTACGACTCTGACTATTTGAGGCTTGTTTTGACAGCTTCCAGAACACCTCCTATAGCGCTGATTATGGATACAGATTTAGCTCTTCCAGGTTGCTACAAAGGTTTATACAGGTGTTCAAGCTTTTAACGCACTAAAACCGTCTCTTTGTCTCCTCTTTAGGACTTTCTTGTACACTTTTTAAAACGTTTTATTACTTAGAAAGTTTTCAGTCTTTTAACAACAAACTTTTCTTACAGTTTTTTTTATTTTGCCGAAGCCTGCATATACCTAACAGACACACTTCTATTCACACGCAGGTATGCACAGGTGCAAATGTAAATGAATAATGCGCGTTCCTGTAGAAGTAGCCACCCCTGGTCGCGAACGATTGTGAGCTGAAATGATGCTTCGCACTGTCCGTTTCACTATGGTATCTTCGACTGCTGAGTTTGAGAGAAATTTGACCGCGTCCACTAGTGACTGAAACGAATCCGAACAATTTGTGTACCGTACTTCTTCCAATAGAGCCCCCTCCAATAGTGCCCCAGGGTAAGGCAAGGTTGATAGTGCTTGTATAGTGCCCCCGGGGATAAGGGGCAGGTATGTTATGCCATGTGCCTTTTATGAGCAAAAAAGTGGTAGGTACCTTGTATGTACTTATACCGTGTATACACACTACCACCAACCAATAATAGTACGTTTCAGCAACTATTAATGAAAAATCAACCATTAAATGAAAAAAAGTGATCAAAATCACCGAAAAATCGTCAACATTAACTGCGAAATTGGTATTGCCATTCAAAATTTGTAGGTTGAAAGTATAGAGGCCCCCCCCCCCCCACCAATAGTGGCCTCGGGTAAGGCAAGGTCGAAATAACAGTGCAACGGCGGAACGATTGGAGGATTTACGGTATGTGAATTTACAAGTTCTTGTGTCAGAATAGAACGCCAACCTTGTGAATTCCCAGCGACTTCACTTTGTCCTCGTCAATAGAGTTGCTGGGACAGATAGTGACCTTTGGGTGCTGCAGTTCTGTGGACGACAGCGACTCGTAAGTAGTGACGGTTGGTCGGTTCTAGAATTTTTGCGCGATACACTGCCAGAAAATATGATACATTTTGGAAAGTAGTTGTCAGGGCTCACACACGTAAAAGTCCGCAAACACATTGTAGATGTAAAGGCCTGCGGTGACAAAACAAACACAAGTCACGATTATCCAGCAAAATTTCAGAGCCGGCCTGCGCCGCCGCTTGATCTCACTCAGGCCGTGTATGTACGTGTTCTCAAAGAAGTCAGGAACGTGAATTTGAGACATGCTCTGCAGCTTTCAGATTTCAGATTGGTTTCTGGTTTTTACCAAATTGAAAACACTAACAAACCAATGAGGCCTGCATAGATTCAATGGCTTGCACTGGGGATGATATATTGAGACCCGCAGGCAGACGCTGCAATCAGATTAGCGCAACCGAAAATGATAAGCAAGCTTGCACTGGGACTTGACTGCCAACGGAAGAAACTCAATCAAAAAGGAAGAGTAAAAAATGCCTTGGTTATGGAAAAACTAGGAGTACTTGCCTGATTAGATTCTCAATCAAGAGCCATTGAACACTGCTGTGCGCACGTACGGACGCATTTCAAAAAGCGGTTGGGGCTTTCACCCACTCCCCGAAGGGAGGCACCTGGCCCAGCTGGTTGAGCGTTTCGGGAAGGGAAGGTTTCGGGAAGCCCAGCGGTTGAGCGAGCTGGCATGTTGAAATAAAAACCTCTGTGGGAATTGTTTCTGAATGCTGTTATGTTATGTAGGTAGGAGAGACAAGTGATGGCACTTCTAAAGAGTTGCATGGTGGGATTCTACGGAATTTTGTTTTCTATGCGCCTTCCTTCCTTCCGTCTTTTGATCAGTGTGCGCGCGCGCCTATGCGATACGCACACACGTACGCGCGCACGCACGCACTCGCGCACACTCAAGGAAGGCCGTAGAGGCGATGGCAGCGTTGCATCTCTCCAGTTGGGCGCGTGCGTATTCGCCGCCCGCGTTGTATTGTGTTCTCCTCCAAGCGTTTCACTGTGTATATTGCGTGCGCACTGCGCATCTGTGAGTGAACTGTGCGTGTAGTGTAGTGAAGAAAAAGATATGCGTTTGGAAAGTGCGACGTCGTGGACATTGCTTCTGGTTGCGCTGACTCCATCGCTAGCTCAGCAAGCTCAGGGCAATCAAAATCAACAGCAACAACAGCAGGTGAACACCAATCAAAACCAGCCAGTTCAACCTCAGCAAGCACAACAGCAACAACAAGCTCAAGGCCAAGCACAACAACAAGCGAAACCGGCTCAGCAAGCTCAACAACAGCAGCAGACACAACAGCCAAGACCGCAGCAAGCCCAAGCACAAGCACAACCCCAAGCTCAACAGCCAAAGCTACCTCAACAAGCTCAAGCTCAGCAGGCTCAGAAGCCACAACAGGCTCAGCCTCAGCAAGCCCAGCCGAAACAGACACAGCAAGCCAAGCCACAACCAGCTCAACAGCAGCAGCAAGCAAAACCAGCCACAGTGCAACAACAGCAACAACAGCAACAAGCAAAACCAGCCCCAGCACAGCAGCAACAACAACAACAGCAACAAAACAAACCTCAACAAGCTCAACAGGCTCAGCCAGTTCAGCAGCAACAAGGCCAACAGCAAAAAGCACCACAAGCCCAACAGCAACAGACACAACAAACTCAACAGCAGCAAGCTCAACAGCAACAACCACAACAAGCTCAACAGCAACAACCACAACAAGCTCAACATCAACAACCACAACAAGCTCAACAGCAACAACCACAACAAGCTCAACATCAACAACCACAACAAGCTCAACAGCAACAACCACAACAAGCTCAGCGCCAACAAACACAACCAGTCCAACAGCAACAGCAACCAGCACAGGCTCAACAGCAACAAGCGCAGCAGAACCAAGCGCAACAGGCACAACCAGTGCAACAGCAACAAATACAACAAACACAACAACAACAGGCACAACAAGCGCAACAACAACAACAAGCACAACAACGAGCACAACAAGCTCAACAGCAACAACAGCAACAACAGCAGCCCCAGGGACAGCAGCAAAATCAAAAGTACCAGCAACATGGTCAAGGACAAGGATTTGGATCTCCGGACGACGCCAGTGCTCAGTGCGTACGCTGAAATGACTCTCCTAGATCACTTTTCTACATAAACATTTGTTGTTATACATTTGCCACTGTTGAAATGTACTTTTCCTAGATCATCAAATGTTGCTGCTTGGTATTGAAAAACTGCATGAAATCCGTAAAAATAGTGCCTGCAGCACATCTAACTAAGCATGCGTACACAGCATTGTCCACGTGCAGACACATCAAGGAGCATTTGGACAATGAGATCGACATTGAGACGGACAGCATGACAGCGGAGCAGCTGCAGTTCCACTACTTCAAGATGTACGACACGGACAAGAACAACAAGCTGGACGGCATAGAGCTCATCAAGGCGTTCACTCACTCGCATATTTGTGAGTGATGCTAGCATTTGAATTCGCAGCTACCTAGAGTACAGAACTGTTCAAAAAACTTTCTGACGATAATCACAAGTTAAAAAACACCGTTTTCAGCAATTTTGAATGACTAGGGGCGAAATTTTAAATCATTAGCTACAGTGGCTAGTACGAGTGGGTGTAAATGATGGGCGACAAGAACCATTACCGCATTGTCAATACCTTCAAAAGCGTTGTCACTGTATATTTGAAGCTCCTCACCCCGCGAAGGTGGCATTTGGTTGTGTTTATGTTATGCATGTAGAATTTTTATAGTCTACGATTTCTTCTTAGCATTTTTGCTTTCATTCCCATTAAGTCTCCCCCCCCCCCTACTACGACGCCCCCTCGCGATGCACCCACCGCTCTCATTGGCGACTTACGTTGCATACCGACGGTCCTTTCACATTTTCATTCAACTTTCAGCCGGGGACGAGGGCGACGAGCAGCAGCAGCAGCAGCAGCAGCAGTCGGTCTATACGGACGAGAACCTCCAGAGCTGGGTGGACCACATCATCAAGGAGGGCGACCTCAACGACGACGGCTTCGTCGACTACAGGGAGTACTCCCTTCAGTTCGTCGAGAAGAACCGCGAGCGACACGACGACAAGGTTGACGACGGAGGCATCGAAGGCGACGACCACCCACAACAGGCACAGCAAGGCGGAGAGCAGGGGGAGCTGTGACGACAAGCGGTTTGTATTGGTGGGTAGGAGAGGTTGAGAGACTTCGGACGGTTTGGAGAAGGTGCGATGGGGTGGGTCTCTGGGTAACTGAAATGCTAAGGAAGTCCAGTCAAACAAAGCAATTTGTTGCTTTCAATATACCTAAGTGTTTCACGTTAACATTATAGGCACGCACGTGGGCGTTGTGTGCATTTCGTAGCTACAGCTCTCGGTGTCCAATTTTTACTAGGTTGTGCCCAATTTTGACGAAATACATCGTGTAACACGTAGTGGCACACAAAGTCACACGAAGTCTCTCAACGTTGTTCTTTGCTCCTCTCCTCCTTTGTGTTCGACACGTGGCATACCGTAGGCACCGTTTTGTTACGCAATTGTCTGTTGGACTTCTATTGCGCGCTGTGTCGCCCGCAAGGCTGAACTGATAAGAACATCATGCGCGTACGCACACATCGGTATAGCGCACAATACGCACACACGCACACACACACGCATCTTGCAGAGCAGAAAGCCAAGAATTCAGTAAGTGCAGCGGGACCACCAAGTTACTGAGAGTAAAGCTGCAGGATGCGTACTTTAATTCTTCTTGTAGCATTTGTTGTCGCATTAGTGCGGGTCTCTTTCGCGCCCGTGCCGCTTGACTATCAGAAGGAGGACCACAAGCATCCACACAGCTTCGGAACGCCCAAGGAAATGCGGAATACCGGGTCAGTGCTCTGCTGCGGAAACGATTTGGGTCGTTTCTACTGTAGGTACATATATTTCTTCAAAATTACAATCAGCGGTGACTGAGAAATGTTCAAGAACAAATATATATTAGGGTGGCACCGGTGGTCACTTATTCTTCGCATCTCATCTCGTAGCTTCATTTCCGTGATTTGTGAATGTGAACGTGTAACATCAATAAGATTGACCGTAAACCTTTATTTAGCCACTGGGGAGGTTCACATTGTAACTGCTTTACCCGAGTCCAGTTCCTGCGTGCCCCTACTGTAAGTCCTCCAAAGTGCCTCTCTCCCATAGTGGACTCCATGTATACCAGAGGTTGAAACATTAATGAACCGCCCTTTGTGTCCCCCGTAACTGGTAAGGCTGGTTTGAAACTATAGTGAAGGGGGGGGGGGGGGAGGGCTGTTGGAGTATTTACGGAGGAACGCACCTACGACAGGCACCTGAGGCAGCACCTGGAGGGCGTGATCGACACGGAGGCGGAGGAGGGCCAGAAGCAGATGGAGGAGGATGACCACCGGAAGCAGTTCCACTACTTCCAGATGCACGACACCAACGCCGACTTCCGCATTGACGGCTTGGAGGTCATGAAGGCCGTGTTGCACGAGCACAACGAGGGACTGGAACGTGAGTGGAACGGTTCGAAGCCTAAGATAGAGATCATTAGACTGGAAATTGGTTGATGGAGTTGTTTTGCGTTTGCACAATAGGTTTGAGTGAAGTGCGGCTACAGAGCCGAGCAACTGAGCAACACTGAGAGCGAAGGAGGATGCGTGACAAACCAGCCGTGTAACCTGTAAAAACACTTGGGCCCAGAATTTTTCAACCCACCCCAACTTTTTGCTGAACTTCCTGCTCCATTGAGAACTCCCACTCCCACCCCCACCCCTCCAAAAAAAGGTGGAATTTTAATCCACCTCGCCACAGCCACTAGTCCAGACGCGGATACACAGGTGCACTCGCTTGACTGACGCGTCAGCGTAGCAGTACAGGCGCCAGCCAAGAAAGTTCCAGACACGAACCACCCCGAGGAGCCCGCGCTTCCCGAGGAGGAGCTGGAGCAGATGACTGACGAGATCATGCGAGAGGTGGACAAGGATGGAGACGGTCACATCGACTACGCAGAGTTCATGGCCAGCTACGGACTCGACGGTGATGCGACATCTCGCCCAACGACATTTCGCCCAACGACATTTCGCCCACGACAACTCGCCCAACGACATTTCGCCCACGCGACAACTCGCCCAACGACAATTCGCCCATGCGACATCTCGCCCAACGACATTTCGCCCAACGACATTTCGCCCACGACAACTCGCCCAACGACATTTCGCCCACGCGACAACTCGCCCAACGACAATTCGCCCATGCGACATCTCGCCCAACGACATTTCGCCCAATACAGCGTACTTTTAAAGCCCGAGCCACAATGCTCTGTCGTCTGGCTTGTATCATCTGTCTTCTGGTTTTTGCTCTCTTGTCTTGTCTTCTGGCTTCTGGCTTCTGCACAATGAGCTCTCTGACTAGTTCATACTTGTAGTTGCGCGTGGTCCTACAGCGCATTGCGCGTAGGACTGTAGTGCAGAACGCGATAAATCTATAATGCACGCCCTGCAGGGGCGACTAAACCCTTCCGCTCACAAGAAGACGCGCGTGTTTGAACGCCTGCCTTCTGGCTCTGAACAAATTTAAAAATCTGGAACCGAGGCAGAAACCAGAAGACAGAGCATTGTGGCGCGGCCTTTAGCAAGCTCACGTTTACTTTGCTTGTGGACGTGTATGCCTTACACGTAGGGCACACAGCTGCTGGTCAGCTGTGACTTGCCCTTGCCTAGCGCTTTGAGCGTGCATGCACCCGGGTGGCAGCCAACGCTGGGTTTGTCTACCGCCTGCACGCTTCGCACTGCCGACAGTCTTTTGGAAATGCAAACAAGACTGCTTCTCGGCGCGCACGCATACCGCTGCGCCCGGACGAGATCGTCTTTCTCAGTGGACAACACAGCCACTTGGCCGTCGAAAGCCGCGTTGAGGCGCTCGAGCAGGTCCCGCTGCTGCGGCTCCCACTCAGGCCGCACAGAGCCGCGACACCACACACAGCATTTGCGGCAACATTGCTGACAGCGCTTTGGAGGCGGCGGTCAAGGAGAGCTGCTAAGCAATGCCGCGCTAAGCCACATGATTCAACGCCATAAAGCCGACGCGCTCAAGGCACCTGAGACGCACAGGCCAAACACTATCATGATCGCGATCTCTCAGCGCTTTCGCAAAACGTCCGACGTCCGCGACTTCCTCATGTTCGACTCGGGGGTCAACGATGAGCAACGAACTCGCATCTTATTGACGGAATTGTATGAACTTGCGTTGAAGTACGCACTACATGTATTGGGCGAAATGTCGTTGGGCGAGATGTCGCATGGGCAAATTGTCATTGGGCGAGTTGTCGCATGGGCGAAATGTCGTTGGGCGAGATGTCGTGGGCGAAATGTCGTTGGGCGAAATGTCGTTGGGCGAGATGTCACCCAATCGGACTCGACATCTGACGGACACACTCAACAGGTGGCCACAAGCTGAAAGCTGCAGCGACCAACGTGACCAGTATTTGTAGGATGAATCCGCAACTTGTACTTTGCGTGTTTTTGCGATCGTTGAACCTGGAAGGTAGTTGACTCTGCATGTAAATTCGAGCGATAAGCGCAGCATTTTGCGTGCATTGCGCGTTTCACATCGCGTTTGAAAGACTACTTTAAAAGACGTACACTGCACTCAAACAATACAATTTGTTGCGTTTCGTGGAAGTGTTTCTGCTCAGCTTCAAATACCCGCAAGTGTATATTGTACGTTAATCCTTGACAGCATTTCCCATGTATTTCGCATGTATTTTTCCCAAAGAAAATTGTAGTCCATCCGCCGCCCAAAAGTCCAAACTAAGAAAATACAAAAGATTAGAAATTAAGGAAAAATTTGCAGGCGACTACAAAAAAGGTGAATATGTGACGCTCTTTTGTTGGAGCCCAGTCTGAAAAAGAGGGGTATCAATTAAGGCATGCCTCATTTATGTATAGCCACTTATGCTTTGCAGCTGATCAACTTCAGTTTGAACAAACTGTGTATAAAAACCGAACCAAACGCAGCAACACGTCAGATATTCGGCATTTTTTTGTGTTTGTGTGCATAGAAAGGAGCAGTGGCAATCATAGGACCTATAACTGGACTGGAACACCCTGCATTCACATATGCCGCATGACTAAATGCCACGTGGTTGCAAGACAGGCAGGAAGGACCGCAGGGTCTTGCACATGGACCACTATGCAGACGTACGCACGCACGCACGCACGCACGCAAGCACGCACGAACACACGCACGCACGCACGCACGTACGCACGCAAACAAGTTGTATAGGAGCAGTGCGTTATTGGGTAAATGCCAAAAAGGAAATGACGAATGGAGCCAGTACCATATGTATACACATACATGTAACTGGGGGGGGGGGGGGGGGGGGGGGGGGTTGCCCGCCCCCCAGCCAGAATTTTACCCCTACCCAGCCCCCCCCCAGGACCCCCCCCCCCAGAATTTTCCTGAAGTTTTCCAACTTGCCAACAATTGTACAAAGTAGTGTACTTTTTGCCTTTCTCAGTGTATTTTGGCCTTAAAACAGCTAAATAACGCTATTTATAGCCTATTTTAAGGCATTTTTGACCTATTTTTGACTGAAAAGCGCCTATTTAGACACTATTTTGGAACATTTTTTTCCCTTCTGGGACCCCCTCCCTCTTCAAATCTGAGTACCCCCCCCCCCACGCCCCCCCCCAGAAGTCTCTCAGACCCCCCCCCCACTTCAAAAACCCGGTTACATGTATGTATGTGTATACCTACACATCACTAACTGAACTGTAGTGGCAATGCACATCTCACAAATGTTAGCAAGGTGCCAATTATTTATGTAGGAACTTTGGCTGTGCCAGGTCGATGGTAATGACCAGAGATAGATGAGATGTGAAAGGATTGCTGTTGCATTTTGGGTGAGTGAGATAGCTCACACAAAAAAATGCCGAATATGTGACGTGTTGCTGCGTTTGGTTCGGTTTTTATACACAGTTTGTTCAAACTGAAGTTGATCAGCTGCAAAGCATAAGTGGCTATACATAAATGAGGCATGCCTTAATTGATACCCCTCTTTTTCAGACTGGGCTCCAACAAAAGAGCGTCACATATTCACCTTTTTTGTAGTCGCCTGCAAATTTTTCCTTAATACAGTGTTTTTTTGTAAGACAAACATCGATGCGTAAAACCTATACAGGCACCCGCATGCACGCACGCACGCAGGCACGCACGCACACATGCACGCACGTACGCACGCACGCATGCACGACATATGTACCATGTATGACATATGTAGCATGCTTGGTAGAATCCCCTGAGTGCAGTAGGAGACACTCATTGTATAGAATGTGAGCATGTGGTTTGAAAATAGGTACGCATGTATTTTTCATTGACCAAAGTTGTGCACAACTAACTGTCATGCAAATGATACAAAGCAGGATGACCTATCAGCAAATGGCACAGCATGCAGAGAAACTACAAACAGAAGCCACTGCGGATAATTGTGTGTGTGCGTGCGTGCGTGCGTGCGTGTGCAGTTGTGCTATATTGCTGCATCATAGCATAGTGATGTAAAGAATCAAAATGATCGCTATAACTAGGCGGTCAACTTTTGTGTTTTAGCCGAAGTGATGCGACGTACTCACATCGAGTTTTTTGTGAAGCAGCCGATTTGATGGTGTGCGTGCGTGCGTGCACATCTGCAGTGCCATATTGGTTTGTCGGAGCATAGCAGTGTAAAGAATCAAAATAATCTACACGTGCAGGCGGTCAACTTCCGTGTTTTAGCCAAAGTGATCCGACTTACCCATATCAATATTTATCGATTATTCCGGATGTGAAAATATTTTGGTGCGTCGGATCATGTTGACTTCAAGGAATGAAATGTTCGCCATCGAAGGGCAATCAACTTTATTATTGACGTTAATGCCCTCCGACGTAACCACACCAAAATATCGCCATTTTTCGTTTTCGGTATAATGGGGAGAGGCATTTTGGTGCGTTCAATTTGGTCCAATTGTCAAAAGGGGTCTATTCCAGGTCATGCCGAACAACTTTTTCCTTTATAGCAAAGCTCTGTGATAAGCCGTTAGCGCGCCTATTAAACACAAACTTTTTGGCCGATATTTTTAATTGCTAATAACTCATTATCGGTGATGAAGTTTTAGGTTCAGTGACTTGGCATAGACTTCCCATAAGAAACTGTTCAAGGAAATCAAAAAAAAATTGGGGGTTAAGACACCCTTTTTTTAAAAACCAAACATGGGGTGGACATTTTGCCCCGATTTGCTTTGATTTGGCTCAAACTTGGCTACCAGGACCATCTTTTGACGCTGATCACGAAAATCAACTTGGTTTTCCGATTTTCAAAATATATGGCGAGAAATTTGGATTTTTTCGTTTTTTGGCAGTAATTTCAGTTTTTACTTCCTACAAATTGTTTTGTGCAGCGGATCGAACAACTAAACACATTTCTGAAATCCTCATCAAATTCTGCATCTAACAGGCCCTTCATTTCATGCAAATTTCACAGTCGTGCGTTTTAGAATTTTTGATTGAAATTTCGGCGGTTGTTAATTTTTGCGGTTTTTTGCGATTTTCTCAATATCCGCGGGGTTGTGCATCTGGAGACAATAACCACTCGAAAGCCCATTCAATTCCGCGTCGAATCACGTTAAAATATTTAAAATCCACGCTCGCAGTAACATGAAGCGAGCGCTCAAAGACGGTGCACCCACATGCTGGCAAAAACAAACTTTTGCTCATAACTCATCTCAGCAGCTACAGAGCATACCTGTAACTGGGGGGTTGGGGGAGGGGGGGTACCCCCTATTTTTTCAACACCCCACAGAATTTTCCCAATAGATTTACACCCTGTATTTGACCCTATGTATACCCATTTTTGACCAAAAAGTACCAGTATAACCCAACTAGGTGCTCTTGCCTGTCAGCAAGTTGTTTCCTTTTCCTCCAGTTCCTCCCAGCATTGCTACAGTTTACAGTGAAGCACAAGCTGGTAAAGCCATATGTGATGTTTACTCAGCAGTAGCAAAGCGCTACATGTGGATCTATGTTGACAGTGGGTCAAACATTGAAAATGCTGATGACATAGTGTCTGCAATTGATTAGTCCTTATCAGACCGCCATGGTGTGGATGTTTCGAAACCTGTGGGCATACGTGTCCACCTCATAAAGATCAACACACCAGTACAATGCAACGGACCCACACCAGCTATTCCAAGAATTAGAGATTACAATGTTTTCCAGTTTGCAAATGATCAACTTACAGCGCTTGGAGGCACAGTCTGATTGGTACAGGCCAACGCCTAAACCCATCTCTACGGAAATTTGAAAACCAACCAACCAACCATACCTGTAACCGGGTGTGGACGAGGGGGGGGGGGTAAATGGCCGAATTTGGGGGGTGTGGAGCAAAAAGTGGGGGATAGCTAGCCATTTTTTGAGTTATACTGGTACTTTTTGGTCAAAAATGGGTATAAATAGGCTCTAAACAGTGTTATTTAGCTGTTTTATGGTCATATAACACTGTAAAGCACTGAAATAGACCAACATTTACTCACTTTTATCGTTTTAGACTTATTGAAAATCCCTTAAGGAAATTCTTGGGGGGAGGGTTGGGGGAGTCGAAGAAATCTGCAGGGTCCCCAACCCCCCAATTACAGGTATGCAACAAACAGCTCATGCAGAGCAGAGTAGAGTGACACCAATGGGGAACAGTGTCACATACACAAGAATCAGAACAACTCCCATGAGAAACTTTCCAACTTGACCCAATAATTGATGTGGCCCAGTTACCACCATCAACCTCTGAACCTAGTGACCAAGACAATGCATTTTGACTGTCCAGAGCCTAATTGTGTTGCAATGTTTGCAAAAGAAGGCAATTTATTGCACCACATAATTCGAGGTGCACACAAGTACCGTAAACCCTATAATTAGCCCCCCGGGGGCTAATTTTTTCGTTCGAGCTCGCGGAGGGTGTATAATTATAGGGGGGGGGGCTAATTATAGGGGGGGCTTATAAACTGGAAGTGTCAATGAGTGGGAAGATGTGTGGGCAAAAAGGCGCGTGGAGGCGATTTTTAAGGGAAAAAGGCGCTGTGCACACACGTTGGTACACTCTAACACACTCTCACACAGTCTCACATGCACATACATGTGCATACATACACATACGCGACCATACATACACCCAGACATGGAAACATGTGCCTTTTAGACGATGGTTCATTTAGGGAGGGGGCGTAATTATAGGGAGGGGGGCTTATTAACTCAAAGTGGTCTTGGGAGGGTGTATTATTATAGGGGGGGGCTAATTATAGGGGGGGCTAATTATAGGGTTTACGGTATGTTGTGCCTCTAAAGGTAATGCAACAAGATTATGCCACCATGATGTACAAAGCAACACTGGAAGGCCTGAGACTACAGAATGCCCCAAACGTCATCGAAGAAACATTTACAGTTATTGAAGGTGAAGGGCAAGCAGAGGTAAGAGGGTTATCAAACTTGCCGAAAGGGTGGGCACTTCATGTTCGTGGACAACACCAGCCATTTTCCCAAAATGTCAAAAGTTGGCTGATTGATTTGTTTGATCATGGAGCACAATCAAATCAAAAAATGGATCCAAAAAATTGATGGAAACTGTTCAACTGAATGGTAAAGACCGATTTCTTCAAGCAGAGCTGCTTACATGGCGCCAAATCGCCAGTTTTTGGTCTAGAAGACGCAGTGCATTGCAAAAGCAACGAGTCCCCTCTCGAACTGTGGAAGATAATCCAACCACCAAAGGTGATGCTGATCTGGACTTTGAGGTAAACACAGTGAAACTCATAATTAGGTGTCTATTGATCACAAAAGCAAACAGGCTATATCCCAATTATGCTACACATTTTAGGATGACCTCATGTACATGACATTAGAGAACAGTGTGGGGGAAGTGCTTCAAGCTGCTGACAATGCTGCTGCAAGGGCATCTGCAAGTGGAAGAAGAAGGCAGAGCAGCGAATTGGCCAAATGAGCAAGAAATGTAGATTAGATCATGATGAACTGTTGACTTGAAGTTAATTCAGTTCAAATTTGTTGCATTTTCAAAAGCGTAACTAGCGGAAACTGCACGTCCAGTGACCCCCTGTAAAACTGGAGATTATGTAGGACAATGGTGCCTAGCTCTGCAGCTGCTGAGATGAGTTATGAGCAAAAGTTTGTTTTTGCCAGCATGTGGGTGCACCGTCTTTGAGCGCTCGCTTCATGTTACTGCGAGCGTGGATTTTAAATATTTTAACGTGATTCGACGCGGAATTGAATGGGCTTTCGAGTGGTTATTGTCTCCAGATGCACAACCCCGCAGATATTGAGAAAATCGCAAAAAACCGCAAAAATTAACAACCGCCAAAATTTCAATCAAAAATTCTAAAACGCACGACTGTAAAATTTGCGCGAAATGAAGGGCCTGTTAGATGCAGAATTTGATGAGGATTTCAGAAATGTATTTAGTTTTTCGATCCGCTGCACAAAACAATTTGTAGAAAGCAAAAACTGAAATTACTGCGAAAAAACGAAAAAATCCAAATTTCTCGCCACATATTTTGAAAATCGAAAAACCGAGTTGATTTTCGTCATCAGCGTCAAAAGGTGGTCCTGGTAGCCAAGTTTGAGCCAAATCGAAGCAATTCGGGGCAAAATGTCCGCTTTTGTCTCCCAATGTCTGGTTCTTAGAAAAAGCGTGTCTTAATTGGGCACTTTTTCGAGATTTACTCTTGGTGGAAACCACCCCGAAAAACGACTATGTCCGAAAAAACGCATAAAATCGACGATATCTCGAGTTTGGTAGGACGCAGAGACGATTCCTTTGGTATAGCAAAATTGCCATCATGGGTCGCTTACACATGCCAAGTTTCATTCCAATTGCCCACGGCACTAGCGAGTGGCGCTCCAAAAACTGGGAGGAGAACACGAAAAAAAAAAAAGACACTTTTCGGAAACATTTTCGGGCGTACCCCCTTAACGCGCAGCAATACTGCAATGCGCTGTGGCACGTACGGTCCCCCGATGAGTGCGCTTCTTTTGACCCATAACGCGCCGAAATCGGTTCAGCCAATCAAAAGTTATGGGCGATCAAAAATCCGAATTCTCGCGCGCGCAAGTCGTCACATATTAGGGTTGTACGCTGACGCGTACACCCTGATACTCTCGGGAGCTGACCATAACTACCACTACCTATCATGGACTCGTTCTTCCCTCAAAATTTCAAGTTCCGTAGTTCGGGAGCACATCACATGCCATATACTCTGAAAGTCTACGCCTTCAGTTAAGTGGATTACAATAGTTGTGCATTAGCGCAAACAATTTTCGAATCGTTTTCCGTCTGAGGGACGCACACACAGGACGACACAAGCAAACGAGCTGCGCAGTGCAGACGCACTCACAGAGAAGAGAAGTGGAACCTACTCCATCATGAGTGCACGTGCACTCACGCGCGTGGCGCCCTCGACACGAAGCCATGACGCGTCTGTTCGCGCCTGGGGAGAGATGTCTTCACGACGTGCAGTGCGCATTTGGTGCAGTGGCGCGTTTGGTTCGCGAAACCGCACCGGTAAAGCTCTAAGTACAACAACAGCTGGAGAGACACGGACACGGGTCGTCGGGGCTACGGCATACTTACGATGTGCAAACGCAGCAACAGAGTCAATCGTTGGAAAAAAAGAGAGAATCGCGACCTGCTACAAAGCTTCAAACAACTACAGTACCTACATACATGCAGTAACGAACCGTAGCTGCACCAGGGGTGTGTAACCACACATTCGACAGCTCTTATTGTACGTATACCAGTATCATGCAGAATGCGTTCACTGGTGAGAGCGGCGGGGCTCCAAGCTGTGTTGGATGGTGTTTGAAGATGTTGTTGGTTGGTTAATGGTTAAATGGAATGGGTAGAATGGCTAAAGTAAACACTGAAAACGAAATGTTTCATCTTTTTGATACATATTTGGCATCGCTTTAGTAAGAAATTAATACAGTGCCCACTCCGCCGACCAGTGCACCTGTACCATTATTATGTGAGAACCGCGGGAGCCTACAAGTAATGTATGAGTCTTCCCTCTTCTCGAGCAGTGGTGTGTAGATGACTCTGGTTCAGTTCTGCCATCCGCAGTCCCTTGGGTGTCGCTCTCAGTCGTCGTCTGACGACTGTCTCGCAGTCTTGAAGTCCCTTCCGGTGTCCACCTCGAGGGCGAAGCCGACAGCCTTGCTGGCCTCCTCGAGATCGGGCTTCTCGGGCGCCGAGGGCCGCACAAGAGGCCTGCTCGCCATGTCCTCCAGGTCCAGGATGCTGCTCCGGTGGTTCGCCCGTCTCCGCAGGTCGTAACCGGCCGGGTACTCCACCTTCAGCGCGTCCACCTGGTCCAGAGACAGCTGCTGCAAAGGTGCACATTTCCTTTCTTGTTTTTTAAGTTCGAGACCGAAGTCTCAGGCGAGAGGGGGGCCGCATGGGTCCTTGGTTACCGCTGCCTTCTACAAGACCGATTTTCTCACTGAGAACAGCGATCAGGGGGCGCAGCTTTTGCGTTAGCCCGTTGTCCAAGGGGGTTACTGTTTTTTGGCAGTTTTGCGATGCTGAGGATTGAAGCCCGCGCCTTGCGGTTTGGAGCCAACGCCTCAGCCCAAGCGCGCAAATGGAGCGTGTCGAAAGGAAACCCTGTTTGATAGATGTGACGTAGTGGTAAAGAATGGGGCTCAGGATCGCAAGGTCCTGGGTTCAATTCTCAAGTGGCTCACCAATGAGTTCTTTCTGGGTCATGTTCGCTCTTGCCCACACAATATTATTGATATCTTTCTGGATCTCTGCAGCTGCCATCTCGCATTACAACTGTCCTACTGCTACGGACCCAATGAAACTGCAGCTGCAGCTGGCTAATTGGATGGTTTACGGCAGAACCACTATCCACAAGCATCTAATCCTTTGGTCTGCAGTCTGCACTCACTTTGGGAGGTTTGGGCGATCCAACGGGTAAAACGGTGACGCCTTCCATCGACTGAGAGCGCCTGTAGTCGTCCTCGATTCGATAAAATGATCGCCACAGCGATCTGACCAGATCCGTTGAGAAGATCACCCCACTGTGAAGACTGATCATTCGGAGAACAAAGATTCCATCGGATTTCAAATAGCCGTGAACGAAGCGTTCAACCTCTTTGCGACTGCCTGAAATGATGCACGCTTACTATTACAGCATGGGTACATCTATATTACTAAAGCACAATGTCTGTCTGTGTGCAACGCGACCCCAAGCGTTGTGCTGCTTGGATTGAGTTGATTGTTTTTGCTACAGCATCGGGTGTTGCCTGTGATAGCTGAAAAATAGCCAAATCAAAAATTATTTTGAATTTGCGCCATACAGTAACCAGTATTGATCACATTAAACGTGAAGATTCCATGTCAAATCAGACAGGGATATATGTAATCGACCACGCTGATCACGAATATCACATCCGTTTTCAAATGCGATACTGTAATCACGAGATACAGCACAATCAATATGTCTATCACATTGTTATAAAAGCACATCGTGTGTCTGCAACGTGATTGTGAGAGTTGTGCTGGATGGATTGAGTTGATTACTTTTGACATAGCTTTGGGTGTTGCTTGTGATAGCTGAAAAATAGCCAAAATTTTAAAAATAGCAAAACATATTTTGAATTTGCGCCACACCATAACCAATGGCTCCCATCATTGGAGCTTTGCAACAATGCAGCACAGAGAGTTGTGCTGGATGGATTGAGCTGAAATTTTGTGTGCAGCATGTCCACATGTTTGCTATCATGGTGCACTGCCCAAATCAAATTTGCATACAGTATCCATTACCATATACCATTGCTGCCATTTCTCATTCCAAGAAGCAGGTGTTGAGTTGAAACTTGCTGTGCAGCATGTCCATGTGATTGCTATTACAGTGCACAATTAAAATATGATTTGCATACAGTATCCACTACAGCATACCATCAGCAACATTCCTCAATCTGCCATTTCTCAATCATGGCAGTAGCTGTTGAGCTGAAACTTGGGGTGCAGCATGTCCAAGTGATTGCTATTATAGTGCACTATTAAAATTTAATTTGCATACAGTATCCACAACAGTATACCATCAGAGACATTCCTCAATCTGCTATTTCTCAATCATGGCAGCATCTGTTGAGCTGAAACTTGGTGTGCAGCATGTTCATGTGATTGCTATTATAGTGCACTATTAAAATTAATTTGCATACAGTATCCACTACAGTATACCATCAGAGACATTCCTCAATCTGCTATTTCTCAATCATGGCAGCAGCTGTTGAGCTGAAACTTGATGTGCTGCATGTCCAAGTGATTGCTATTATAGTGCACCATTAAAATTGAATTTGCATACAGTATCTACTTCTCAATCATGGCAGCAGCTTTTGAGCTGAAACTTGATGTGCTGCATGTCCATGTGATTGCAATTATAGTGCACTATTAAAATTTAATTTAAATACAGTATCCACTGCAGTATACCATAGGAGACATTCCTCAATCGTCTTTTCTCAATCGTGGCAGCAGCTGTTGAGCTGAAACTTGTGTGCAGCATGTTTATGTGATTGCTATTATAGTGCACAATTTTTGTGTTCAATTTTCATGCAGTAACCACATAAAAATGTAAAATGCAGTAAAAAATTAGGCCATACTGATCACAAATCTCACATCCATTTTCCAGTGCAATACCATAATCACAAGATATGACACATTGAATATGCAAATTGCAAATTGTTTATGTTGCCAGTTGAGGGTGAAAATAGCATGAACATATGTAATCCACCATGCTGATCACAAATCAGCCATTCGTTTTCCAATCTGCTACAGTAATCCAAGGATACAGTGGTATCTTTTTCTACTGCTTCGGACATATGTAATCAACCATGCTGATCATGAATATCACATCCATTTTCCAATGTGGTACCATAATACAAAGACACAGCACATTGAATATGCAGTTTTTGAATGGTTAATGTTGCAAATTGGGGGTGCAAAACAGCATGAGAATATGTAATTGACAATGCTGGTCACAAATCAGCTATTCATTTTCCAATCTGCTACAGTAATCCAAAGATACAGTAGGATCTTCTTCTACAGTAGATTCATTATTTCTGTGTTAGTTTCGTTGTGTTGTTAGTTTCTGTGTGCGATGCAGCACAGAGAGTTGCACTTTCTGACTTATCAGACGTGTTTAGAAAGCAGTTCAGCACAGATCAGTGGTGTAGTGCTTATGGTGTAGTGGTTACTATGCTGGAGGTCCTGGGATCAAACCTCTCCCACAGAAAATTGCAACTTTTTTGTTTATTGCTTTTTTTGTTTTGCATGTGTTTGTGTTATGAAGAAAACTTCTTACTTTTTTATTATCTTTTTTTTGTTTTATCTTACAGGTGTTAATGCAATAAAAACTTGTATTGCCAAAGCACTTTGTCTGTTTGTCTGCAATACAGTCCAGAGGGTTAGTTGCACTGGATGGATTGAGCTGAAATTTTGTGTGTAGCTTGCTTGGAACATTTCACCATTATTTAGGGGCTGAATTTGAGAAAGGTTGCATAATCCTTGAGCATGTGGCACAAATTGCGCATTCCTGTTTTCTTAGTTTTAGGCTTTGCTTAGGCTTAGGCTTAGGCTTTTGCTTAGGCTTCGCTTAGGTTTCACTTAGGCTTCGCGTTGGCTTCGCTTAGGCTAAATCTTTGCTTAGGCTTAGGCTCCTGCTTTTAGGCTCTGGTGACACCCAGGATTGTGACACCCGGTGACACCCAAAAAGGGTCCCCCTTATTGATATGATTGATATGATATGCATTGTGCTGGGTGGATTGGGCAAGTGTAAGCAGCCATGCTGATCAAGAAAATAACCTCATAATTCAAGCAAATAGTAAGCTATTCCCAAAGTAAAACCAATTATTAGGACCTGCCATAATTAGCCCAGTGCAATTACAATGTAGCTGCCTCCTATAGGCCAATTTGAAAAATTAGCCCCAAGGTGGTTAATTAAGGGTTATGGTGTGTCTGCTCAAGATGGTATAGTGCCCAATTTGGGCTACAAACAGTTGTTGCATCAGCGTCCACTGTGTCCACTGCATCTGATGAACATTTTCATAATTTTAGGCTTTGCTTAGGCTTAGTCCAAGCTTATGCTTAGGCATATGTTTATGCTCAGGCTTAGGCTTCACTTAGGCTTTGCTTAGGCTTAGGCTTCACTTAGGCTTAGGCTTCACATTTTTAGATGCAGTGGACGCGGTCCCAACAATTGCGTTTTGCCCCAATTAGTACAATTGAAGGATACCGGTATGTAATTCCTGAATAAAGAGTTACACCAAAAAAAGGTGGAACGTTTTTCTGTATTGCAGAAGTGCATTGGTTGTATTGGTTGACTTCCTTTGGCTTTTTGCTGCAGCACGTTACAGATTCGTCATTGCTTTTCAACTGAGCATTCGCAGCACGATTTTATGACACATTGTATTGATGATGAGTCATCACTGAGAACATGAAAATATTGATATTGAACCATTTTGGAGCACTTTGCAAACAGGAGTCCTGAGTTGAAGCAGCTAGTATTAGTTAATTAGTTTTGCTTCGTGCTGGATGTTGATGTGTTTAGAATTGATTAAACGTTTTTGTTGTCCTTTAATTTGTCAGTATCCATATCGACACAGTCTATAAATCTATGCGTCATATCACAGATTGCAAGCACGCACGCACGTACGCACACACGCACGCACGCACGCACGCACGCACGCACGCACGCACGCACGCACGCACGCACGCACGCACGCACGCACGCACGCACGCACGCACGCACGCACGCACGCACGCACGCAGACGGAGAGGGTCTTACTCTTGGCGTCGAAGGGCTCCTCGCAGAGTTCCAGGTGTCGGGTGACGAAGTTGCGGCTGAGGCAGGGCAGCACGGTGACGGAGAACCAGTAGAGGAAGCTGACGAGCGTCATTGCCCAGAGCAGCGTGTACCAGAACCAGAGGAAAACGAAGATCTTCTCGTTGAAGATGTTGATCACGAGCACGCACTGCACCGTGAACGTGTTCGTGTGCCCCACCGTCTTGGCCTGCAACGGCATATGGTCTACTGCCCCGGCCTGCCCAGCATTTTTCGAGCTGAACCACTCACGTCAAAGTCGCACATGGACACTCGTGGGAAAATGCCCGACGTCTCCCAGCTGGTGCCGTTCAGCAAGTCGAGGATGGCCCCGAAGCCGTACCACGAGTGGTTGCTCGTGCCCAGAAATCTGAACGTTCATTTGACCCTGTATTCTGATATGGCGTGAGCAAACGCACCATGGTTCGTTGTATCGCGTCGCGATGTTGTTGTGTTGTGCGTGGTGTACATGCTCACTGGGAATAAAATAAATAAAAAAAACGCAACCACAACAATTTCAAATCTGGTTGCATTTATTTTTGTGCACGTTCTATTCTGAGTTTTTCTGATACATGTTGCAGGACCTGCGTATATTTGACAGTTAGTCGACGTTACTCAGTGTGTCCAAGACATTGCAGTAAAAATTGACTTGCGCAACTCACGAGTTCATGGCCCACAGCTGGAAGGTGACGTTGAGCAGGTAGACGAGCTTGGTGAAGAGGTAGACGGTGATGACGAAGAAGGAGGAGTAGGGCAGGTTGAGGATGCGCAGCACCGAGTGCGGCGTCACGTTGGACCGCTTCGTCACGCGGTACTGGAACCGGAGCGCGTTCTGCAGGTGGATGGTCAGCGCCTTGATGTTCTCCTTCTTCACCGCCGGCTCCACGTTCTTCGGGTCCACGGCCACCTTCACGATGTCGTGGATCTTGATGCCTGCAAGCGGCGCGAAAGTGCACAACACTCTGTACACAGCAGAGTCTGTACAAATGCGTGCCCTGTGCTTGTACGGAGTACGCGAAGTACGCGGTATCGCGCCCTGTCGCCTTGTGGCCGCATTATGTAATGTAGTTAGCACTGTGTGTACTCCTGCGCGTTTGTTTGTTCGACAGCGACAATGTGCTGTGCCGTGCTGCTGTTTGTACTCTCGCCCAGGTTTCTTGCATGTAATACGATGTACACTTAGTCGCGCGCCATGTCTCGGACTTTTGCTGTATGTGGTTACGTGTGTTGGCAAATAAAAATACAAAAATACAAAATACTCTGCAAATCATGAGTCATGACTTGTAGAGTTAAGGGCAATGCATTCTCGCACCCGGCACGAGAGGATAGCAAAGGCAGGCAGTTTGAATTACAGTTTAAGCAGTTTATATTCTGCCAAGATGACACAGTTGACATGAACATGTTGTGGTGACCATAAAGTCGTCCGATTTACGCGTTTATTATGCTTACCTGGTATACGCAAGAATGTTTTAGCAGTCAAATATTTATGTAGTTTGGCAATCCATGAATTAATTCGGCCAGAGACTTTTTCAACAGACAAACAAACGTCTCCTTCTGCTTTGACAGACCGGAGTGTCCGGCGAAGTACTTCCAGATGAGGGAAGGCAGCCGAAAGCAGGCCGCCTCGAGCAGCAGGAAGAAGGGCACCCATTGGTAGTAGGAGATCCTCCGTTCGCCCTTCTCCACGTGCGACATGCCTTCGACGACGCTGCGCAGCGGCACGTAGTAGGTGTCTTGCGCCCAGCAAAAGTTCTCGGCGTACTGCAAAACAAGACGCTTTGGTATTGACACGCGCACAAGGTAGTGGTACACTGTATGTAGGTATGGAAAAATGCAAATCATTTATGCGAAAGGTGCACAACATACCATATGAAGAACATCGAATAAGTAGAATAGTGGATAAGCAAAGATGCATGCCCTCTTAAACAAGCTTTGGTAATATTTAAAAGGGTTGGAGTAGACAAAGCCCAACTTAGCTTACGGTATTCAAAGCACAGGTTCACCCAACTTATTAGGTTCATTAATCAGCAATCAACTGGACAACTGCAACAGAATTTCATTCCTACACTCATTGGCCAACCCAAGTTACTGTTTTCAGCATCAGATTATTTATGCCCAAGACTGGGCAACAGACACAGATAGAGTCTGAGACATGAGTACATGACAAATAGTAGTCGACAACCTCTTCCCATGCTGAATCCCAATCATCTGGCACCATGCACTCTACAGGTCTGCCACCGAACTGTTTCCAACTGATTAGGATCGAGAGAATTATCAGCATGTTGGAGGTCCACATGGAATTCAGTGTGTCTGTTGAATCACCGAATTTATAGTCATCGGACACCAACTTGAGGGTGTTCAGTGCGACGTCCAAAACCATTCTGATGCAGTTCTGACGACTAACTTAGAAATGAAAATAGGTGATCTACTCTTCAATTTATGGAGTTAAAAATTCCACTCTTTTGTTGCCTCCCTATAGTACTACACCTTCTTCTATTCTCTTCCACACGCAGCGATTCAATGTTAGGTGGAGCGCGTTTTCAGTGTGCACCTCTGCGGTATGGGAGTGCGTGCGTGCGCGTTCGCGCGTGCGTCCAGCTGCAGGCAGGACTAGGAGGTACCAAGGGCAAACAGCCTCTGTCAAAGGCCGCCCTATCTGCCAACATTGTACACGTACGTACAATGTATGAGAGAGGCGAGCGCACATTGCGCGCAATGGTGGGAAGGTTGGCTGGCACTGCAGAGCAGCAGGCGCGCCCATAAAAGAGATGGGATGGTGGAATGGAAAGAGAGGTATGGGAGCAAAACCATGAATGGGCAACCACAAAAGGGTTAAGAAGGCAAACGTGAGGCTAGTGGTCCACCACAGAGAAAAGACAATTCACGATACAGAAAAAGCAAACGTGCGATAAGCGGTCAAAAAGACAATTCTCATTATCACAGGCACAGCTGTCTATGATCACAGTACAACGTACTCACACTATTATTAGAACACTGAATGAAAATCTATGTGGGCTACAATTTCTTTTTGATACGCACACAATACAAAGAAAGAACTATTGTATGGCCACCAAAAATCCTCTTGGAGGAGGCACTATAGAATGGGGCATGACTGGATGATTTACATCACGCCACCATTCAATACATTTTTTTTAATTCATACTATGAGAATAAATAAACTACATAAATTCGCACACATATTTCCTGTTGTGGAACACTAATGTTTAATGTTAAATTCAACAGTGATCCGCGAATCTAGGTACTGAGTCGGCAGGTCAACAAATTTTCGAAAATTCCTTAAATTCTGCGTCGAATTAGTGAAATTCCTTGCATTTTTTGCGCTACGTTTTAGAGACATAGGTGCATGGACCACGCCGATTTACCTGCTCCCAGCTGCTGGAGTGGCCTTCCGGGGGCATGCACTCCACAGGTTGACCTCCAAACTGTTTGAAACTAATCAACAGCGAAAAGACCAAGAGGAGGTTGCAGCTCATGACGCTGTTGAGGACGTCCGTGACGTCTTCATCTATACCACCACTCACGAGATATACGAGCGTCTTCAGAGCATCTTCTAGGAGCATTTTTTTTGGAAGACTGGGGCGAAGGGGTTAACTGAGACGCATTCAGCCGCCTATACTGCAACCAGCGCGCTCGCCTGCCTTGCGCCGTACGCTGCGCGCGCGTGTGGGAAAGTAGACAGCGGGCTGGTCTGGTTCTCACTGCAAAATTGTATAAAGTGCGGACGCAGGACCAGACAGTCAAGCTTAGTGAGTCTTCCCAGCTGCTTATGGCAAGGAACACAAGTTTTGGAATAAAATGAATGGCGAGGCACTAAGCAGAGAAATGAAACTAGCAGTGTACTACCGATGCTCCGAAAATTAATACTGTTATTGAATCCTTTATGCGGTACGTGAACTTCGCTTTATACTGAATTTCAACCAATCAATGAAGAAATTAGAAATTCTGTTAGTAATTGGTGCCATTCCAAGTCCAGAAAGCATAGTGCAGGGTCAGACCTCCTCGTAGGCGGCCGTGTCACTGTCGAACACGCACTCAATGGGCTTGCCGCCGAATTGCTTGAAGCTGATAAGCATGGAGAGCACGATGAGCAAGTTCATGGTCGCGGAGCTGTTCAGCACGTCCGTGAAGTCGCAGTAGACGGGCGCGGACGAGTCGAGCAGGCGGAACAGACTCAGGACACTCGCTATCATCTTGATTCGGTTAATTGAACGTCTGACTTCTCAGTATTCCGCTGCTGAGCGCAGTGCAGTGCGGGGGCGAGCAGCGCTCAATGCTTCTAGAGCGCTGTATGGGGAAGGCAAATGCTTGCGGGGATAAAGCAGGAACGGTGACAGCTGTTGGGGCTGGCTGGCCAAGGCTGTTTCCTCCAGCTGTTTCGCGGCATCGCTGACCCGTTCAGGCGGTGCAACCGCGATGACTGGCCGCCAGGGTTCAAAGAGCCGCGTGACGTGACGTGGGAATAATAGATTTTGTAGGTAAAAAATGCGTCTGTGCACAACAGATGCATAGGCAAGTGAGATGGTGACGTGAGTCACATAAACAACATGTACATGTTCCAGTAAAGAAGTCACTCAAGTTCAGTATGTTGGTATTGTACATGGTATGTACGTACATACGGTACCTACATATGATTGCTGACAATGAACACAATTTGTGCGCGCTCACATTTAGAGCACGCTGACTGTGGTGACTTTTGTAAGTATCCAGTTCTTTTATTGTGAGAACGCACGTCTGCTGTCGTTCGCCTCTCGTCTGAGCAGAGTCTCAAATGCGTGGTTGGTCCCACTACCGCAATCTGTGACTTTCTGAGTGTTGAGCAAACGCCTATGCAAATGTAAGCGGAGGAAATACAATAGCATGCTAATACAACGGTATTGCTGGCCTCGGTATGTGACAACAGAGAATGCGAGGTAGAGTGGAGTGTGGAACAGCTGGTGGCATTGGCAGGCCGAAAGCAGCAAAAAATATCCAAAAAAAACAACAGAGAACTGCGGGGAACTCACATCTTCCATTCTGTCCATTTCATCCTCCATGAGTATGCACTCGATGGGCTTGCCTCCAAACTGCTTGAAGCTGATGAGCACAGCAAACACTATGAGAACGTTCGTGGAGATGACGTCGTTCGCCTGGTCCGCAAGGTCCATGGAGATGTCGGAGCCTCCGGCGAAGGTCAGGAACCCAAGAATGTTCGGAATCATGGTCGGTTTTTCTTCTCTTCTTTTCTGACAGAGCAGTTGACAACTGTAGAATTCGGCAGGAGCTGTGCCCTTTAAGCTGCGACGAAAGCGGCGGAGAGCCCGCGTCAAATGACGTCAGAATTCGCGTCTGACTAAGTTCAGGGGAGATTCTTCGCCGATCGATCGATTTTGGGTGCGCCTGCTAAGCTACCTAGAGCTATATGGCTATAGGATATGACAGTGCGTGCTGTGCTGTGGTGCTTAAGCCCGATTTACAGCCGCCGGATAGTCCGCCGGACTATCCGCCGGACCCGCTCGCGGACCCGGTCTTTCGATTTACAGCCGCCGGATAGTCCGCCGGACTATCCGCCGGACTCGAGTTGACCAACTTTCAATAAAGTCCGCGGACTAGTCCGCGGTCTTTTTTTGAATCTGGCGGAAACGCCTTCCGAGTACAGATATTGCGCAAGTTTTGGTACTTGGAAGCTTCTGACAGCGCACTTGGAAGTTTCTGGCCGCTGCTGCCGGGCGGGAGAGCTGGAATTGAACGTAATTTTTGTTCTTCTTTTATAATAGTGCTTTTGCTGAGCTGAGGTGGCGCTGTTGAGCTGTCCGGTCGTCGCGCCGAGGCTTGTTTCGAATTGTTTTCTACCGTACCGACAAAAGTACCCGTTCAAAAGAGGGTGTAGGCGCGCATTTCTAAAAAAAGACCGGCGGATAGTCCGGCAGCTGTAAACGCGCCTTTTGACCGACGGACTCCGGGTCCGAGTCCGGGGCCGGGGCCGGGTCCGTGACCGGGTCCGGGTCCGGCGGCTGTAAATCGGCCTTTAGGGAGTGTGTGATGTGGAGAGACGGGCGCCGAATGCAAGGCCGCCTGCTGAATAGGCTCAAGCTAGACGCACAATGCTAACACGCGGTGGCACGCGAAGGGGGGGGGGGGGTAGGGTAAAACGTCGATATTTGCTGCCTCCCCCTCACCCAACACCTCCCTCCGTGCCCCCCCCCCCCCTTCGATCACCCCCCCCCCCCCCAACCCTTCCCGACACAGCTGTACGTTAGACGCAATTTGCGGCGTATTATGCACCCTACCGTCCGTGTTCGTTTTGCTAATGGTTCCATAGCATCTGCGAAGCTAGCGCTAGCAGTGCGGGAAAGGCCATGAAAAACAGTCAGACATCTGGGCCGTAAACGATTCCAAAGTCCCTCTCCCTAGCGTGGTGCTCTGTTGGAGTAGGAAATTGCACTGGCAACCGGAAACCGGATTCGCTGTGGCAGAGCCTTGCGAAAAGCTGCGAAGGAGGCAGAGAAGCAAACAAAATACTGACTAGGCTAGACGCGAGCGTGCACAATGGAGTGTTCAACAATGTACTGTATGTAAATAGTAGGAAACAACAGTGATGTTTTTTAACCGATTCAAGCTACAATAAATGTTACGACCAACAGTGATGATGGCAGGAAATATTATTACAGCAGTGCTAGCGTCGTATCCGCTTCCTCAACCCAACATTTATTGCGTTTCCAAGCCGTCCAACGAGCGGCGTTCCGCTCAAATGAAGGCCCCCCCAAGTCCCTCTCCTATTAGTTCCCAGAATAGAGTGAGTTTGATGATTCGTGACAAAGGACGTTAAAATATGAGCGTCCTTGGGCTTACCGTGCCTGCATAAACTTTGCATCTTACCACAATAAAAGATGAAATTGGCTCAAAAGGCAACCTCTTCGGGGCAGTCGTCGGTGGGGCAGTGGCACTCGATGGGCTTGCCGCCGAACTGCTTGAAGCTGACGAGCACGGCCATGACGACCAGCAGATTGCTCGACACGAATCGGTGCATTCGGTCGCAGAAGTCGCTGCTCGAGTAGTCGCCCATGTCCACGGCGAAGCTGACGAAGCCAAGCGCGCTCGTCAGCGCCATCTTTCTGAGGAATTCTGTCAATGAGAGAGTGTGTGGCTCAACGAGTTCAGAAACTTGGTTTAAAAAAGGTTTTAAAAACAACAAGAGATTCAAGAAGTAACAGCGAATTTTTTTTTACTGTTCACACTAAAACTCACATTGAAAAATGCTTAGGCAGGTACATTTATATACCTAGCAAGACTTTACACTATTTACACTATGGACTGGAACAGGAAGGAGAAAAAGTGACTGAAAAGTGGCAATGTAGCAAAATGGGCAAGCGGGAAAGTGTGCCGCCAGGTACTAAACGGAGTTCGCTCTAAACCTGTTCTTTCTCACCTTGTTGTTGTTTTTTTTTCGTCGAACTTTCTGCGGGACCTTGCTTTTTCACAGTCCTGCCGGCCTCTTTTCCCAGTCACTCACTCGCTTCTACCGTCCTCCTCTTTCTCTCCCTCTCCTCTTTCGGGTGTGTGTGTTTAGCGGGGGTCTGTGGGGCCCGCTATTGGCTCAGCAGAGAGAACTCAAGGCCAGATGTGTGTGGCGTACAGCTTCACACGAGCAACGACGTGTCTATGATTCAGTAAGCAGAACAGGAGGGCTGGCTGACGGGCGGGCGGGACGGGAATTTGCCTAGGCTTGTGGCTTGTGGCTGTGGAGGGGCTTCCTTTTCTACGCGTGTGGGCTGTGTGTAGCGCGCTGCCTCATGCGTGTGTGTGCCCCTGGAGATTGGGAGGGAGGAAAGGACTCTACAGCCAGAGGCGGGGTAGAGAAAGGCGCATAGGAGAATTGGGGAGGGGAGAGTGAGCGTGTGCTGTGTAGAGGCTAGCCCCCCCCCCCCAACCGTTTGGACCTCCCCCTCTCTCTCTCTCTCGCTCTCTCCTTCCTCCCTTTCAGGCTGGACGCGGTTCAGCGAAGGCAAATCGTTTTCATCCAGCACATAGAAAGGGCGCGCGAACACAAGACGCGTTGGATGGATCGGTTGACTAGTCTCTACCAACAGCATTGGCAAATGGTAACATGATACTTGTCTGCCATGAGGGAACTCACGTGTGCGGCTGAAGCATATCAAAATGCAATACGTACTAAAATACTACCTAGGCATACTATGCAGTATCCTACAAGTTGAAGGTTTCAACCTCTGTCTACATCAAACAGAGACCGACTCTTGTATGGGACAAAGTGCAGCCTGCAGAGGTCATCGACCAGAAATGACAGGCGGAGTCAACTACAATCGCCCGATGACGCAAAACACGCGCCATCTTTTGCGTAAATATCTAGTCCTATGCAAATTCCAATATCGGTCTCTTTTGTCCACTTTCTCCACTTCGAGAAGATCGGTTGGGTTCTTTCTCTAAGGCGGCCGTGGTGTCCGTCAGATGTCGAGTCCGTAGCTGGCCATGAACTCTGCGTAGTCGATGTGGCCGTCCCCGTCCTTGTCCACCTCTCGCATGAACTCGTCCGTCATCTGCTCCAGCTCCTCCTCGGGCAGCGCTGGCTCCTCGGGGTGGTCCGTGTCTGGAAGAGTGCGCTGACTGGCGCCTGTGTGCTGCTGCGCTGACGCGTCAGTCAAGCGAGCGTACCTGTGTATCCGCGTCCGGTCTAGTGGCTGTGGCGAGGTGGATTAATTGCCCCTTTTTGGGGGAGGGAGTGGGTTCTCAAGAGAACAGGAAGCCCACAGAAAGTTTAGGCGTCGTTGAAAAATTCTGGGCCCAAGTGTTTGCAGTCATTGTTGGATTGTCACACGCAGCCTCCTTCGTTCTCAGTGTTGCTCAGTTGGTCTGTACCCTCTCTTTACTCAAACCTATTGTAGGTACCTACAAATGCAAAACAGCAATATCAATAATATTCCAGTGCAGTGATCTCTGTCTTGGGCTTCGAACCGTCCGACTCACGTTCCAGTCCCTCTGTGTGTTCGTGCAACACGGCCTTCATGACCTCCAAGCCGTCAATGCGAAAGTCGGCGTTGGTGTCGTGCATCTGGAAGTAGTGGAACTGCTTCATGTGGTCATCCTCCTCCATCTGCTTCTGGCCCTCCTCCGCCTCCGTGTCGATCACGCCCTCCAGGTGCTGCCTCAGGTGCCTGCACTGATTGGGTGCCTTCCTCCGTAACTCCTCCAATAATACCCCCGCACTATAGTTTCAATCTAGCCTTACCAGTTACCCGTGGGGCACTATTTATACCTGTAAGGGCTGTTCATTATTATTCAAGACTCTCCGTGCGTGGCCTCCATTATGGAAGAAAGGCACTATTCGGAGGAATTACGGTACGTGTGTAGGAAGAAACTGGACTCGGTAAAGCAGTGTAGGTACCTAGCCCCTCCCCAGTGGCTAGATAAAGGTTTACGGTTAGCCTTATTGATGTTACGTACAAGCTCACGTTCACAAATCACGGAACTGAAAGTAATTGGTTGGAAGAATCCGGGCAGCACCGGTGCTACCCTATTACATACATAGTTTCTCTGAAACATTTCTCAGCCACCTCTGATTGTTTTTTAAAGAAATATGTATACCTACAGTATAGCAAACGAACTAAATCGTTAATCGAGCAGCACTCACCCGGTATTCCGCATTTCTTTGGGGGTGCCGAAGCTGTGCGGGTGCTTGTGGTCCTCTTTCTGATAGTCAAGCGGCACGGGCGCGAAAGTGACCCGTACTAATGAGACAACAAATGCTACAGGAAGAATTAAAGAACGCATCCTGCAGCTTTACACTCAGTAAGTAGCTTGCCGTTTTGCTTAGTGTACTTATTGAATTCTTGGCTTTCTCCTCTGCAAGCTGCGTGTGTGTACAATATGCTGCGCTCCTATACTGATGAGAGCGTGCACGCATGATACCTATTCTTATCAGTTCAGCCTCGCGACGACACAGCGCGCAACAGAAGTCCAAGAGACAATTGCGTAACAAGCCGGTGCCTATGCCACGTGTCGAACACAATGTAGGAGAGTAGCAAAGAACAACGTTGAGAGATTTCGTGTGACTTTATCTGCTGTGGCCGTTACACGGTAGGAGGTACCGTAAACCCTATAATTCGCCCCTGTATAATTAATTAGCATCCCCCCCTTCCTACAATTATACACCCTCTTAAACCTCGAACGAAACAACAAGCCCCCGGGGGCTAATTATAGGGTTTACGGTATTCGCCAAATTGGGCACAACCCTAGTAAAAAGTGGACACCGACCGCCGAAGAGTTGAATGCACACAACGCCCAGGTGCGTGTCTTTGACGTTGAGGTGCAACACTTTTAATGAAAACAAGCAATTGTTTTGTTTGACCGGACGTCAGTTACCTAGAAAACTCACCGCAATCTCCCAAACCGTCGAAGTCTCTCAACCTCTTCTACCCACCACCAATAGCAACTGCTCTTCGTCACAGACCATGACGACCGCTTTTTAATTAAAACGGTTTTATTTAATTAAAACAAACCGGGCTCTCTGTTTCTTTTTCTGTGAAAAAAACCTCTTTTCTTTTTTCTTGGTTACTTTTCGCTACTTTTGGAGATTATACGCCAATGTTTGTTTGTAACTTGACGCCCATTGCACAAATGCCTATGCTTTTGCTGTCATACTTTGATACTTTGATAGCACAGCAGCCACCCAGAAGTGAACTGAAAGTCGGCAAAGTGATCAAGTGTCTTCACTGCAGCTGGCGATCGGCCAAAAGTATGCGCCACAGGTGCATATGAGATCTTGACAGGAAGCGGAACATGGTCCACATCGTACATGTTGTACATGGTGTACGTGTACATGGTGCACTCTGGTTTATGCTCCTCAAACCTTGTTTTGAAAGCTTTGCAGTATGAAATCATGCAAGAGTGCTCCTGCTGTGCCTACTTATACCTCCTACACATGTTAGAGTACCCTCTACTTGGTCCAGATTACGTTCTGAGGTGATTTAAAAAAGTTAAAAAACGTACTAATTAAAAAACAGTTTTATTAAAAAAACACCCGAGTTTTTCATTTGTTTTTTTTTACAACTCTCGTCGCAGTTCCCTCTGCTCGCCGCCTTGCTGTGTCTGTTGGGGGTGGCCTTCGCGTCGCCGAATTTTGCTCCCGGACGTAGAAATATTAATTTCTTAATTTTTTTAAACGTTTTAAAGCTAGAAAAGTGTATCTACAGCTGCAGATTGGTCCTAAGATTGCGCAAAAAAAAAGAGTCAGCCCAATGTGTCAAACCATAAAGGATAATCGGTCGGTAACGGACGAATGGACAGAGGGACGGAAAGACGGACCATTACAATTTTTTTGTACATTATGTGAACTCGCCGCGTGTCAGCGCCTCCACGCACTTTGCGCCAACAAAGCTCGCAACACATCGCCCTTCCAGTTTATTAGCCCTCCACGCAGCTATACATGATCATACACCCCACTTCAGCTCGAATGAAAGAATTAACCCCCGGGGTTAATTACCTGCGAAGTTCATCTCTGTGTTGCTGGAGGCTGCTTGAAACGCTTCCATAATCGGGATCCGTTGTTGTTGTTGTTGAATTAAGGGCAACGCTAGGAGGCTGTCAATATTGCCCATTGCAGCATAGGTACCCTTCTTCATGACGCCTTTATGAATTTATTACGATCATGAATGGCACTTCAGGGGAGGTGGTTTACATATACCTAGTGGTGTGGTACCTATATGTGTGGGGATGTCCCAGAAGAATGTGTCCAAATCATAGTGTGAATAAAAATACAGTACATTGTAAATGGATGGGATGGATTGTACTGGGAAAATTTCTTGCACTGACACCGATTTTTTCAGGTTGAAAAAATTGTAAAGGTATAAAATGTGTTGAACAATTATTGTAAAAGGTTAAGTTCCGGGAACGGAAAGCGGGGGGAGGTCACAGGTGTGTGCATCTTCACAAGCCGTGCTATTACCATTTTCGTTACACTTTTCACAGTGTGCTGCTGTACGATGTTGATCGCAGGAACCGAACAACAGGAACCTCGCTCATTTCTTTTTTAGAAGCGGACAATGCGCAGTGTAATGTCAAAGTAGTGAGGCAAGAAGGACATTGTTGCCGAGGAGACTGCTCAGATACACAGTTTGGAATGGAGCCGTGCAAGATAACAAAGACCTATACATGCGGCGTAAAGAGCGGATGATGAAGATGACGAAAGATCTATTAAGGAAAAATTTGCAGGCGGCTGCAAAAAAAGGTGAATATGTGACGCTCTTTTGTTGGAGCCCAGTTTGAAAAAGAGGGGTATCAATTAAGGCATGCCTCATTTATGTATAGCCACTTATGCTTTGCAGCTGATCAACTTCAGTTTGAACAAACCGTGTATAAAAACCGAACCAAACGCAGCAACACGTCACATATTCGGCATTTTTTGTGTTCGCGTGCATGAGAAAGGAGCAGTGGCAATTATAGGACCTAACTGGACTGGAACACCCTGCATTCACATATGCCGCACGACTAAACGCCACGTGGTTGTGAGACAGGCAGGAAGGACCCCAGGGTCTTGCACATGGACCACTATGCAGATGTACGCATGTACGCACGCACGCACGCACGCACGTACGCACGCAAACACGTTGTATAGGAGCAGAGCGTTATTGGGTGAAATGCCAAAAAGGGAATGACGAATGGAGCCAGTACCGTATGCATACCTACACATCACTAACTGAACTGTAGTGGCAATCCACATCTCACAAATGCTAGCCAGGTGCCGATTATTTATGTAGGAACTTTGGCTGTGCCAGGTCAATGGTAAAGGATTGCTGTTGCGTTTTGGGTGAGTGAGATGACTCACACAAAAAAGTGCCGAATATGTGACGTGTTGCTGCGTTTGGTTCGGTTTTTATACACGGTTTGTTCAAACTGAAGTTGATCAGCTGCAAAGCATAAGTGGCTATACATAAATGAGGCATGCCTTAATTGATACCCCTCTTTTTCAAACTGGGCTCCAACAAAAGAGCGTCACATATTCACCTTTTTTTGCAGCCGCCTGCAAATTTTTCCTTAATACAGTGTTTTTTCGTAAGACAAACATCGATGCGTAAAACCTATACAGGCACACGCACGCACGCACGCACGCAGGCACGCACGCACACATACATGCATGTACGCACGCACGCATGCACGACATATGTACCATGTATGACATATGTAGCATGTTCGGTAGAATCCCTCGAGTGCAGTAGGAGACACTCATCATACAGAATGTGAGCATGTGGATTGAAAATAGGTACGCATGTATTTTTTTGGTTGACCAAAGCTGTGCACAACTAATTGTCATGCAAATGATACAAAGCAGGATGACCAATCAGCAAATGGCACAGCATGCAGAGAAACTACAAACAGAAGCCACTGCGGATAATTATGTGTGTGTGTGTGTGCGTGCGTGCGTGCGTGCACTTCTGCAGCGCCCTATTGGTTCATCGGAGTGTAGTGGTGTAAAGAATCAAAATGATCTACGCGTGGAGGCGGTCAACTTTTGTGTTTTAGCCAAAGTGATCTGAGCTACCGATATCGATATTTATCGATTATCTCGGAAGTGAAAATATTTTGGTGCGTCGGAGCGTGTTGACTTCAAGGAATGAAATATTCTAAATCGAAGGGCCGTCAACTTTATTATTGGTGTTTAGGCCATCCGACCTAACCACAAAGAGATATCGCCATTTCCCGCTATCGGTATAGTGGGGGCTGGCATTTTGGTGCGTTCAACTTGGTCCAATTGTTGAAAGTAACACAAGTCAGGTCACGACAACCAACTTTCTCCTTTACAGCGAAGCGCTGCGACGCACCGTTAGAGCGCCTATAGGGCACAAAATTTTGGCCCAAATGTCAAAGGAAAAAATCGATAATTGGATAAAATGGGCAGTTTCTCGACATTGGTACAACCGAGACGGAAATCCTTTGGAGGAAGAATTTGTGATCATCGGTCGCTTACACACGCTGAGTTTCATCCCGATTACCCGCGCCACTCACGAGTGGTGCTCCAAAAACTGTGTGGAGAACACGAAAAAAAAGACACTAATCGGAGACATTTTTGGACATTTCCCCTTAACGCGCAATAATGCGCGGTACGTACGGTCCCCTGATGAATGCGCTTCTTTTGAGCCATAACGCGCCGAAATCCGTTCAGGCAATGAACAGTTATAGGCGATCGCAAATTCAAATATCCGCATTGAGAAGTCGTCACATATTAGGGTTGTACGCTGACGCGTACACCCTGATTCGTGCGACAACACACTCATTATAGGGCTTGTCTATTTGTCTTGCTCCTTTGGGTGATCATGGTACCTAGGTATTTTTTTAGTTTGTCAGAAAAGAAGGACGCTTGATGCATGTTTTAAAAAAGGACCGAGCTCACCCGACCTAGTACGCTTGCAACGACTCAGGGTCGCTTTTCACTTTTCGCGTAGACAAACTAACAGGGTGTTTTTTTTTTGTTTTACACAGTGACAAATTCTAATAACTTTTTGACCGCTTTACTAAACCAAACGAAATTTTGAACGTTCATAGGAAACAAGGGCGACATGTTGTGGTAAAGAATTTTCCCAGTAGGTTTCCAGTAGGTGTAGTCCAGTATAAAGGTTTCCAGTAGGTAACGATTTCTATGTGTACTAGCATATATTTCGTACCCTGTTCCAAAGTCGAATAGCGAAATTTCCGATTTTCTGGAAATTCCGACAAATAAGCAAGACTAACGCCAATTCTTTCAAATTCCGATAAAGGAATACTATAGATTTGCTTCCATTCTCGCTACCCTTGCAGCATTCGATTCTCCAAGTGCGGTAATCTCTATGCGGTCATCTGCGGTGCAGTTGGACGACGCTTTCGATGGCGGCGGCTTCCATCTCTTTGTGTTTCGGCCGGAGCGCCGCCGACAGACCTTTGGCGGCCTCACGGGAGTCTTTCCACGCCCTTCGATTTAATCTCGCGCGCTTTTTTCTACCGGCGCCTCCGAACCGTCCCTGGGGCGCGAGCGCCGAAATTGTCCTCTCGCCAAAACAAGACGGATGATTTTTTTTGCCAACCAACGCAAGTAGCTCGCCCCGATTTGACGGGGGTAGGAGAAGTGGAGGCAAGCCTCAAGTCGCAGACTAGCCGACTAGCAACACCCATCCCCCCCCCCCACGCACGCACATTGTTTGATGCCCTGCTATTCTGAGTACTGGAACAGACAGACAGGCGGCAAAGGCAGACAGACAGGAGCGTGAGTTTGGCGGATCTAACATCGGAGTCTGAATGTGATAAAAAAAGAAAATTGAAACGAAATGCGAACGGGTGGAATCGCGCACAGGAGAATGCGCACTGATGGAGAGCTGTACACGGTTTCAGAACAGGTTGGCTGCCACAATTCCTGCGCCCTGCCCTGCTCATAGCATGGCATACGGTGTAGTGTAGACGTATTAGCGTCAGCGACATGTAACGTTAAATCCTTTTTAAAATGCGCACAATTTACTTGACCGAAAACTACTATTGCCAATTTTGCCAGCAATGTTTGAAATTTCGTGATCAAAAGTACACACTGTTTACCGTATAAGAAGAGGTTGAAACCAAGGTGCACAATTGGAGGATTTGCAGTTAAAATCTGAAACGAGAAGTGCACGTTGTACTTTTACGTCTAAGCAATTTCAAAAGTGTTTGATGGAAATGTTTTGCATTGGTGTTTTAAAGTTCACCAGTTTCTAGTGCCTCAATTGTTCCTGCTCTGCCTCGATAATGTAACGTAAAGCTTGAGCGCAATCGCATACTGAAACTGCGGTTCTGGAGACTGTTGCACGAGTGCAAAAATGCGTATACCGTAGCATTAATAAACCATTCCCTGTGCAGATGCGTCGAGAGTTCAAAGCGTTCGGCGAGCGGACGACTGCACACGGCATCTCGCGCATCGTTGGCGCCACTAAGCCTCTCTACAGGTGCCCACTTACGGTTTAAAAGCTACCGTATACTCTCTAATTAGCCCTCATCCCACCTCTACAATTGCCGATTAGGCACCCCACTTTGCTGGGACTTTTATTGATCATTGCTCATTGATTCATCATGATTGAATCAGTAGTCACCTCCCCCCCCCCCCACACACACACATCGACCCTTCCAGTTCCAAATTGTAAGCTGCAGTTCCTCAGAACAAATATGCCATGTGAGGGAGGCATTAGCGTTTCATACCTTCTGTAGATGTTCCATATGTGCATACTGTGTACATTGTATGTGCTTGGCAAAGCACACTTTTCACCGGGGTCCAGAGTTTGCGTGACGTTCTATGTACAATTTACAGTGTCAGAATTAGGTGACTCGAACGCATTGCAGACTCAGTTGGATTTGCATCTCCATAATCTGTCTGCTCATCTTCATGTACGAATCCACCAAAGTGTACCACAAGTTCACCGCGCGAGAGAAGAATGTCAACATCAAGGTTTTTAGTCAACTACATTGTACCTACCGTAAATCCTCCAATAGTGCCCCCGGGGCACTATTTTTCAACCTCTCCTTACCCAGGGGCACTATTGGAGGGGGGGCACTGTTAAATGTTTCTATTCGTACATATAATTAGAGTGTTTGTTACAATGTTCATTGGTAGTTACTTGCATGGAACGGTGCAGAAAAACACATATCGTGTGCACATTATTTGACAACATGCTCAACATGCCCACCCACCTACAGTAGGGTAGGTAGATACTGTACATTGTAATGTGTATGCGCAGTTTTAGATTTAAAACAATTTTTCTCAGTTCAGATTAAATTCGGGCGACGTCGATTTCCAGCTGTAACGGTGTGCAACCAAAACCCGTACAAGTTGAGCGAGGTCAAGACTGTTCCCCAGATGTGGAAAACGGTCGTAAAATTTATTCCCATTTATGTGTACAGCTAAGCAACAAAATCCCTTCAGATTCGAGCCTTTCGAGTGGCCTACAGTCAGCGGAGTCAGCTAGTCCTGGAGAAGACACCGAAATTTCCGCGCGTAAAGAGAGCTGCGCCCAAGCATAAGTTGATCGAGCTGGAGGGCAGGGCGGTGGTCCGGAGCAGGGACAACGTGCTCGTCTACGCCGACTGCGCCTGCGGCAGCACGCACGTCATTGAGTGCACCTGTGCGTTGGGCTGTTTCGACGTACCGTAAATTTTCCATGCCCCGTCTAATCAATCTCAATAATTCCCGGGTGGGCAACAGTTGAACGATAGTGACCCCGGCTCAATATAGTACGAATGGAAGTCATTTTAGTATGTTCTTGTGCGACTTTTGCTGCATGTATGTGCCAGTGCACCCAAGCACATGTTTGCTCAATTTCCAGTGTTCATACGCTGTATTGCCCTCGGTTCATGCTGAAAACCACTCTGTCAACCTCTCTTTGTCCCAGTTATGCCTTCGACTTTGAAAATCAAAAGTCGAAATAATAGTGCACTTCTCCAATAAAGCCCCTTCCAATGGCCCCCAACCCAGGTGGTAGCCGAAGGTTGCGACAATCGTGCCCCAGGTGGGTTGGGGGCTATTTGAGAATTTGCCATGTTAGGAACTGAAACAATTCTGAACAGAGCAAAACATAGACACCAGCAATATTTGACACAGAGCAGAAGTATTCTTGCAGACATCCCAGTGAGCGTCAAGACTCTCTTTCGCGGGGTGTGGAGCGTGTGCGCCTGCTACTGGGGACTGATGGACGACGAGCCCACTCCCTGCTACAAAGCCGAGTGCGTTACCGTAAATCCTCCAATAGAACCCCAGGGACCTTGTACTTTCAACCTCTCCATTTTTTTCACCCTTTCATTTCACCCATTTCAACCATTTCACCCACTCTCCAAAGGGAGGCACCAGGCCCGGCTGGTTGAGCGCTTCCGCTTGCCAGTGCACCATTGGAGGGTACCAGAGGGTTTCCGCCTGCTGCATACCAGAGCGCACCATTGGAAGGGGTCCGCAATTGTGGAGAGGAGGACAACATGCTTACATACGGTGCTGTAGGGTAGGTAGGTGCATGCACGGTACATAGGTACGTACCAATCAGAGCGTCTGTAGAACACAAATGGTGTGTGAGCGTGCTTAGTCCATACCTGTGGCTCTTTCTACATATGTAGGTTAGTTCTATAGTATTTCTCCTCCCCCCGCGCTCCAATTGCTCCCAGGGCTGTTGGCCTCTTCTGATATGCGCTTCTCCGAGCAGCGAATCGCAACTGGCCGGTTTGAGATTGATGAGCAAATTGGCTCTACATTTTGGAACATTAGGTTTAGCACTTACGTGTACCCGTGTGGCTGTATTGGCGCACTTTCTGTCCCCATGCCGTTCAGGGTCTGGCGGGAGCAGCGCTGCGAGGAGTGTTTCTACGACGGCCGCTGTCGGCCCAGCGTCCGGGCGTCGGTGCTCAACGACCCTGGCAGACCCAGATGCTCCTGTCTGGGCTCCAAGTGGTGTCTCTTTCGGCCACCGCACGTGCACGAGCTAAAGAAGACGGATCGCGTCGTGGCCGTCCGGAAGGCCGGCTACGCCAGGGAGCCCTACTGGAGCTACCCGGCCCACTTGTCGGTCGGAGTGAGACACGGCAGCAGGAGGAGGAAGAAAGAGAACGAAAACTCCCCGGAGGAGAGGAATGACACGTCCGTGGCTGCTGCGAACCTCACTCTACCCCTTCGCAATGGCATGAGTCCCCGTGAGGTCGCGGACGCAGTCATGCGCTTCTTCAACGCGAGCGAGCAGGAGCCAATGAATATGAACAACGATACGACTACGACCAGTGCAGCGCAAGGTAACGTAAATACTTTTTGAAAGTCTCCCCCGCCTCCTCCAACGGACCAACCGTGGAGCAAAAGGGTCCTTTTGACAATGTGGGCCGTTCGTTGTGCACCTGGCACAAATTTCTGGCCGAAGCCCCAGAGTCGCAGGAACACCGAAGCAGTGCCAGTGCCGAAGTTGATAATAACTCAGTGAACGTGGTGGGAATTGAACCTCAGACCACGAGCGCGCCTTGCCACTGAGCGACACACAGCATACCGTATATGCATACCGTATACCGCCGGCCCATCAATGTTACATACCTACCTATGTACATCGTTATCGTACACAGTATGTGTACATGATGTATACCTTCATAGCAATTCATTGCAATTCCTCTATGCATTGTACAAGATCACTGTCAGTGTGCTGGCAGCGACGACAACCGAACCGGACGCTACAAACTCTGACCAATCTACCGCATTCGAGCCGCCACTGCAAGTGATTGCGAGGCCACAAAGGAGAAAGCCAGAAGCGCAGCGATTCATCAAGATGGACGAGCGCTATTGGGAGTCGCAGGGCTACGATGTCGGTGATTTGAAACAATGTTTTTATTTTTCAATGTTTTTATTGATGCAAGCACCGACACAGTACAGGGACCGTAAACCAACGCACGGGGTACGAAGGGGCGATGCATCATAATAACACTGTATCACTAACACTACCTTCGGCGTTCTTCTCCCGCGAGGGAAGGTGGGCCGCCACCTGGCACGGATTTCGGGCCGAAGCCCCGGAGCCGCCCTACACCGAGGCAATGAGAGCGATTCATCCCTTGCCCAAGGGGATTCGTGACTCAGTGACCAGTGGAAGGGAGTTGAACCCCCGACCACGAGCGCGCCGAGCACGACGCATTACCACTGAGCCACTACGCTCTCAATTTGACTTTTCAATTTGGCTACGACGAAACAATTATTTTCTTTGACACACAGTCCGCGTTATGTCTTGGCAGGGGAACGTTTTCAGTGACACATTTCACATGCTCAGGTGTATGTATGTACGTGGGTTCCTGTACATGTACACGCACCACGTCACGCTGAAAGCTTATGACGGACAAATGCGAGCGCCAGACTGTAGGAGATGAACTCTGACCGGGTGGCGATAATCACGAAAGCCCGCGAGAACGTCCTCTTCACGGGCGCGACGCTGTCGAGAGGCGAGCGGCGCAGACTCTCGCACACGCTCGACGAGTTCGTCAAGATGTGCTCCTTCAACGGACATCCCTGCAACAAGTGCGATTGACTCGTAACGCAACTCTACTGTCAGCGCACGCACGCACGCACGCACGCAGGCACGCACGCACAGGTCTGATCGAGTGTCAGTCTCTCGGTAGAATGCGCAGTTCAGATCTCGAGATTTCGCCCTTCACATGGACCCCGTGTTCGGCAACTGCTACACGTTCAATCACAACCGTTCCACGGCTTACACCATACAGCGCGCTGGGCCCATGTATGGTGAGTGCCACTGAGCAAGTGTGCTACGACTTACCATTGTAGACTGTATGAACGGATAGCGGATCAATGCTTGTTGAAGCATTTCTACACATTGAACTAACCAATCGTGCTCCTTCCGCACAAATGGCAAAATGTTGCACTCTGCCTTTTAGTTTGGAGTCATATAGTGGTTGTACCAGTAGTCAGTACGTGCGACAGTAGAAGTAGAACATTCAACCTGAATCGTGCGCAATCTGACAGACATTGTCTGCTGCTGATTTGTGTCGCTTAACTTAGGTTTGAGAATGATGCTGTTCGTGGACCTGTCGGAGTATCTGCCGACGTCAGCGACAAAAGGTATTCGCCTGATAGTGCACGACCAAATGGACTTTCCCTTTCCCGACTCCTATGGCTACAATGGGCCCACAGGCTTCGCTTCGTCGTACGCCATTGGAATGGTGAGTAAATCGAGTGGGTGTCTAGGACATCGTGGTATTTCGGTTGCTGAAAGAAGGCAAAGGGATCAAACATTGCAACTTGAGCTGTGCTGCATGTGTGCACGTCTATGCTAGCGCGTTTACCGTCTTTGTAAATGGTACAGACAGAGTACAATACATTGAAAGAGCACTGTATCGCCTCGATTGATGAATTCCTCGTTTGCAATCCATTAGAAAGATGTTTTGGATCACTACTATGTGCATTACAACACAACATTCTATTAGCAATCCTGAACTAAAAACTAGCTTAGGTACCTGATCGATCGATGATTGACACTCATCACAAAAAAACTCGCCAGTGATGCGAAAGTTCAGAGATCGATGAAGCGATTCCGAGACGCTCATGACGGCTGCATCACCCAGCAAGACTCTGACTACATTTATGATGAGTTCAACTACTCGCCTGAGGTAAAATTTCCTTCATCATTCGACGTATATATGTGTGTGTCTGTCTGCTTACCTGTCTGCTGCCCCGGTAAGCATGGACATGCACTCTTCAAATAAAGTTGTAGGGCAGTTTGCTTAGCAGCAGAACATGGGGATTTGTGCTTTACGTATACACTCTGACAAAAACAATTTTATGGGTAAACCGCAATTTTTTGATGGACCTACATTAATACCGGTACCGGTACATACCGGTACATTAATACCGGTACGGTACATTAATACATTAATCTGTCCCACTATTCTTACTCCCCTAACAATGTTTTTTGTTGCTTCTCCATGTTCTTTCTACTTTATGAGAATTGATAATGGTCTAAGTACTATTGCATATGCAGGGCTGCTACCGAAGCTGCTTCCAGAAGCGCATGCTCCAGTGGTGCGCGTGTGGTGACCCGCGCTTCCCTCTGCCCAACCACCGCAACGCCTCGCACTGCTCGCCCACCGACAAGGCGCAGCGTCAGTTCCGTAAATCCTCCAATAGTGCCCCGGGGGGCAAAAGGGACCCTACGATTTGCATTATTCAAAGACACAAATCAAGCTGAAGTTAAGTATACATAAGTGGTGTGTCCACAGACACAACCATTAATGAATGCCATTTTGAGCTACTTTGAACTGTTTATCACCTAAGAAGCGCAACACAACTCCCAATAGTTCCCCTGGCTAAAGAGAGGTTGAAATTATAGTGCCCCTGGGGCACTATTGGAGGATTTGCGGTACACTCCACATTCATCCGTGTTATTTGTGACTCTTTAGCTGTTCTGGAACTCAAACTCAACTCAGTAGCAGGAAATTGTTGCTGAGATGGATAGACTAGCACTTACCAGTACCTATGGATATGGAAACCCTATGATTATCCCACTGGGTGCTAACTGTTTTATTTGGGCCATAGGAGAAGGTGCAACTATAGTGGGATGAACTACGCTCTAAAAAAACAAAACCCTCTAGGGAGGTAATGTAATTATAGTGGAGCTAAATAAGGGGCTAATTATCGGGATTATGGAACATGACTAAACACATAACAGAAATCAAATCAAAAAATTAAGCCAAATCAGTATTAAAAAAATGGTTCAGGCGACTGTCTGCGGGCGCACGCGGACTTTCACCACGCAGACCTGGGCCCGTGCACGGTCGACTGCAGACGTCGGTGTGAGGAGACGCTCTACAGCGTCACCTACTCCGCCTCCAACTGGCCCTCCATGGACCGCATCATCGAGGTGCGCAGCGTAGTACGCACATGGACACCGCAACCACGGAACCTTGCATTTATATTCCGGTACATTGTACCTGCATTTCATATTTAATGACAAATTTGCATGACAATATACAGTGTGTCTCAATGCAGTACTGTCATCAAGTTACTGTCACTAGTACATCACATTTTTCCAAAGGCGATATATTTCAGGAGAAACAGTGCGCTGGCAGAAACGTTTCAAACTGCGCTCAATTCTTCAGGTGCAATTGCTTTATTACTCCAATGTGTAGATGTGTCAAGACACGTCTAGACGTCGCTACACTCTTTACAATTGCATGTTTACCGTTTACGCCTCGAGTATAAGATTGCCAAAAATTAAAAAAAAAACGAAGCTCATGTGAAATCGCTAGTCGCTTCTCCGATTCAGAGACGAGGCTTCGATGGTGGAGGTGTACTTTGACAGTCTCAGCTACGAGCAGCTATGGGAGAGCGAGTCCTACGGGGTCTGTTGGTGACAGGCTCATTCAAACCTTCTCGAAAACATTCTGTAGAAAATTTGGTCAAGAGTAATTTGGTCATGACCGTAAATCTTTCGTATTTTTTTCAACCTCTCCTTACCCGGGGCAGTATTTAGGAGGGGCACTATTCTTTCAACCTTGCCTTACCCGGGAAGGCACTATTGAAGGGAGCTCTATTGGTGGATTTACGGTACCCTACACAGATACAGAAACTGTTCGTTTAGCTTCCGAACTTAATGGCCGACTTTGGTGGGCATCTCGGACTCTGGCTTGGTTGGTGCTCTTCTCGTTGTTGCACGGTTCAATGGTTTAGCGATGTTAACAGTGTCTGTCAGTGTCTTTTTTTTGCGCAAAACACGTTCCTTCCGGTATATTTGATGTCGCGCCTGAGTACAACTCTAGTTCTGCTTGCCATATGGTTCTCAATAAAGGAAACGTTGCACTCGCAGGCTGCAGCATCGTGACGATCATCGAGCTGCTCGTCTTCGTCGTGGGCATGCTGGGGTCGTGCTGTCGTCGCCGGGAGCGCTCCGCCCTGCCCTCGCGGCAGCCATCGGCCCCGCTGGAGGCGAGTCTCGGCCGAAGCAGAAGAAACCCGTTCAGATCTGCAGACAACGTTGCTCCAGTCTACGTCTGAGACTTGTTACAGTGTACCAGTAAGTACCTATTGGTAGAACGCTATGAAAATCTTGGCCGAGTCGAGTGACGTTCTTTCAGAAGGAATGATACGAACGTGATAGTCGCGGGTGCGATATTCGTCCACAGTATTGCGCTTGCAATGCGCATGTTGCACAAATGCATAGTATGACTGGAACATTTATACTTACATTTCACACGCGCGTATCCAATGGCAAGCTTCATGCGCATACATGCAACAAGTGCCGCTAAAAAGCGGTGCACGACTTGCGTACACCAGTCATCTGGTGACGCTTCATTCAAAGTACTACCTCTTCTATGTATGTACGTGGCGGCGCAGACGACAAAGGCTTGCGAGAAGGTGCTCTACACGGGCGCGACGCTGCCAGTGCAGCTGCTCCTTTAACGGACACCCCTTCAGCAAGTGCCATCTCTTGGCTAAAGTCACTAACTACATATCCGTGCGTGTATGACGCAAGTGACGATAGCACAGTGTGAATCCTCCAACAGGGTTCACAGACATTATTTCTAACAAGCTCGCTTCAATTGCAATTGCAGATGGAGGAGACAGAAGGGGGAACGTCCACGTCCGTGGGTAGGTACATACTGCACTTATGCGCCCTAAAAGCATCCACTGCCCCCTCCCCGCTCCAATACAGGCCCAAAGGCGCCCTCGCTGCCTTGTATGGCACCCTGCCTCTGTGTAGCGTGGTAGCGGAGGGGAGTGGGTGGCTGGCTGGACCGACGCGCGTACTGGCGAACGCACTAGCATAGCCTTTCAGATTTTTTGCGGACCGCGTTATTTTCCCAAAAAAATACGCTCCCAGATCCTATCCTTAACAGCGTGTTTTCCCTGATTCGACCCAGAAATTTTTCTCCCAGATTGGACACTATCCGTAAGCATGTGTTTCCCCAGAAATTTTGCTAAAAGACCCAGAAATTTTACTCGAGTACCCAGAAATTTTCCTCCTGGACCCAGAAATTTCCATCCCAGATTGGACACTATCCTTAAGCATGTGTTTTTTCAAAAATTTTGCTCGAAGACCCAGAAATTTTGCTCCCAGACCCAGAAAGTTTGCTAGAGGACTCTAGGACTTGAGGAAATAATATTTTTTTTTTTCAATTTTTGTTATAAATTTGTCAGAATGAGTCTAAAAAAGGTGTATCTCCAAATTGATCCTAAAAATGCCCAAAAAAATTTCAGCCTGATGTGTCAAGCCACTGGAGGAGCCACAGAAGAACTGGTTGATACATAACGGATAGACGGATGAATGGATCGATGAATGGACAGACCATTACGAATTTTTCCGTCTGTATATGAACTCGCTGGCGCGAGTCAGCGCGGCTAAAAAAGGAAGACGTGGCTCAAGACCAATCTGATCGTACGGATCCTCCACCACCACCACCACACCAACTGTACATGTGTAGGTGCAGCTGTGTGTAGCACCGATGAGGATGGTAGTAAGTGACGCTGCACTTTGTCGGTGGCTGTGCAACGTGAGGCTCTGCGATGTATGGGAGTAGTATACCCTCCATAACTGCGGCGCAAAGTTACGATTTTACGCCGCAGATTTTGGCCATCACTTTTTGGGCGTTATTTTTTAATCTGATGCGTGGTCGATCAGGCGCTCCAGGACCAGGGGGTGTACGCAGGATCGGGCGGTGCGGGCGATTCAGATTGAGGGGGCGCTCTCTCAGGTGGTCGATCAGGTGGCGTGGGCGCTCCTGTTTGGGGGGGGGGGGCGATCTCACCGGTGGTCAGTCAGGCACTCCAGGTTGGGGGGGGGGGCCGCACTAAGGTGGTCGATTGGGCGCTCTGGGTTGTGGGGCGCTAGGATTCGATTTGCTCAAGTGCATGTACGTTTCATCGTTTCATCGCATCTACGTTTCATCGCATTCATGTGCCAATGTGCGAATTTTGCAGCAATACAATGGGCATTCGTGTGCCTGTGTAACCGCGCAACATCTGTGAAGGTTACAACAGTGAATCGGCATTTGTTTCCATGTGTCCATTTCCAGAGAGAACTAGATGTGCAGGAGGCACCGGAACAGCAAGGGGGCACGACGAAAGGGCGGGGGCGAGCGACCTAGCACAGGCGCACAGGAGGTGTGCTGCATACAATTCAGGTCGATGTTTTGTGATGCACCTGGACAGGACCCAATGTGGCACCTAATAAGTCCATTCATTTAAGGAATTGTACGCTCAGCAATTGAATGCCCAAATCAGTTGTTTCATCGATCATGGGGGTCAGATTAGCATATGCACGTTTTGAGCAAGTGACCACTGTAGTTGTACCCAGGTCCAAACTGGATAGGGCAACCATCAATACCGAACCACATCTCATAAAGGCGAGATAATGCAAAGAGACTGTGTGTGTAATACTGATTTGAAACAAGCAGTCAATGGTAAAGAGTGAAAACAGAGGTGTAAACTCCGATGAAAAAAGTAGGTTCAACTGTTGTGCACTAAGGTGGAAGCAGATGCACTGGCCACAATGCTGATGTGAAACCTGGGGGAGCAATGGAGGAGCATCAGTGCAACAATGTGAACGCAAACAGCAGTCTGATCCAAAGGCTCTAATGGTTGTTGCTCTGCCTACCCGCACAAAACCTCACGCAGCTAACCCAACCGATATCTATCCAGCCTATCGACCCAATCCTATCTATTGACCCAACCTTATCTGGCCGTTGGTAGAGCCTGATAATGGCCAGTCACGTCAAAGTCAGCCTACAGTTGATAGTCAGCAAATGGGCTAGAAACGTGCAACTGAACACATGTGCAAATGAGAGGAGCAACAGAGGTGAAACAGTGCACATTACTCTAATCAAGGGTGCAGATCGGTGTAAGCCAGGGGAGCAAGCGCAAGCTATGTGTTTGATGGCGCTGTGGCTGTGCACAGCGCCATCCAGTTGTAATCCATGCATTCATTCAAGGCATGAATGATGCGCAACTCTTAAATGGATCGGTCCACAGTGTGTTGCTTGTTCAGATAGTTGTGTGTGTTTACAGACTGAACTGGTGTCAGGGATACAACCAGGTAATAATAGTGCATCCATCTGTATATGCAGAACAGAGGTGCAAACTCCTCTGATTAAAAAGTAGGTTCAACTGTTGTGCACTAAGGAGAAAGGTGATGCACTGGTCACATTGCTGATGTGAAACTCTGGGGAGCAATGGAGGAGCATCGGTGCAACAATGTGAATGCAAACAGCAAACTGATACAAAGGCGCTATCTATCAGAAAATATGCAATAGCGCGCCACCATTTAAAACTGCTTCTACAGCTGGGTTTCAATGCTCAAATAAGAGTCTACCAGTAGCAGTAAATCATTTCAATTTTTTTTGCGTTTGAGCATGAACAAAAGTGCAAAAGACGCTTTCCTCGATGCATTCTGCAATGAGGCTAAACCTCTATTGGCAGAGGCCTTGAAGAAAAACTGCTCAGGGTTACTCGCAGCAAATGGCGCAGTCGATCCGGAGCGAGGTGGACGAGCTGACCAACTGCGAGGACCTGGCCATGAACTTCCTCGTGGCGCACCTGACGAGGAAGCCCCCAGTGAAGGTGACGCCCTCGTGGGGCCTGGCCGCCGACCGGCCGCCCGACCGCGACCTCGACCTCGGCGCCAGGGCCGGCCACCGCGCGGAGCGGAGCCGATGCATCGCGCACTTCACCGAGGCCTACGGCTACAATCCGCTGCTGAGCACGCGCTTCCGCGCAGACTCCATGCTCTACAACTTGGGCGGCAGCTGCTTCGATCCTCTCTGACACCCGCAGCCGCTGTCGTACGCTGCGCTGGCGCCATCAGAAAATTATTATTTTTTAAATGCGTTGGCAAAAATAAAATATCGAAATAAATCGCGCAAATGGACAGAAAAGTGCAGTGCAGTGCATGCAGTGCAGTGCAGTGCGGTTGACAATGCAGATGAGAGCAATGCAGCTAAAGCCCGATTTATAACCATGGGACACGGACACGGACACGGACACGGCAAGGGACACGGACACGGACACGGACACGCAAATATCCGGCCCTGATTTATAACCATGGATCTTTTCGCAACGGATGCGGCTCAAAATTGAAGCATACAGTAAGAAAAAACGCTACGACAGTACCGTGCCTACACTAGTTTTAGAATTGTCCAAATTGTTTAAAATATCGGAAACGTAAACGTTAAAGTCGATAAACGGATGAACGATGACGTTAAACGGATCAAAAACTGTTTACCTATATCCGTCCTTAGCACTGCGCTGAATTTGCGCAAGGCGCGCCATTTCAAATGTAGGAAGGGATACGGGTGTCCGGGGGACAAAAGATAAAAGTTGGCCAACTCGTGTCCGCGGACTGTCCGGGGGACAGGTCCATGGTTATAAATCGGGGTGTCCGTGTCCCTTGCCGTGTCCGTGTCCGTGTCCGTGTCCGTGTCCCACGGTTATAAATCGGGCTTTAGGCTTTCGGCACGTTGTTTTCTTGGCGGATGTGAATTCTGTGGAACGACCCTGCTCGAGGCAGCAGGTGGCATGCGCCAGTATTCCGCCCGTAAGCGACCCAGGGTAATTAATGTCGCGTCCCAGCAGAGCATCGACTGTGTATGCGATAGCGATGAGCATGAGCCGGGCCTGGGCCTGATTTTCCAGGGGCGGGCAATGCCTGCCTCGTTTTTGGTCGAAAATTTAATAGAAATTGGCGGGCCTGGCCCCGGATTTTTGCCGATTTTGGCCGGGCCGGGCTGGGATTTACAGGCCCATGCTCACCTGTAGTATGCGATGGCGTGGAAGCCGCAGCTGACTCCGTCTGGCTGTGGCTCACGGAGTGGACAGTGAGCAATCCTCCCTCCGCAAAGCAGCGGTGCTTGTCGATGAGGCGGCGCTCAGTTTTATATGACAGCATTGTGGAGCACATCGAGTCGGCAATTTCCACTCATTTGCATCCGCAACGCCAACAAGGCAAACCAGTCTTTCTGATATGGTGTGTGAACTGGAAATGCGAGTAGAAATCAGGGTGTACGCGGCAGCGTACAACCCTAATATGTGAGCACATCCTCAATTCGGTTTGTTGAATTTTCAGTCGCTTATAACTCTTGATTGCCTGAACGGATTGTGGCGAATGATAGCTCAAAAGAACCGCCTTCTATACCGGAATCGAATGAGCCGTCCCGCGTTTTGGTACTCGAACGCGTTAAGACAAATTGTACACAAATGTTCCAAAAAAGTGGTGTTTTTTTCATGTTCTGCACATACTTTTAGGGTCGCCGCTCTGGAACGCTACTGTTGATTGGGACGAAACTTGGCGTGAGCACGTAGTATATGATGGCAATTTTGTGCCCCAAGGTAAATTTATCTAGGTGCTTCGGATCTATAGTTATGGCCGATTTGGTCATTTTTCGAAACATAGTCGTTTTATTTTGGCCAAAACCCGACAAGAGTAAAAGTCGAAAAAAAGCCGAGTAAACCCCCAAATGTTTTTTGATATTTGTGAACAGCTTTACAAAGAATGTCTGGGGCGCTTGCATGACATTTGAAATTCTCACCACATAATGAGATATTGGCAACCAAAATTTCGGCAAATCCGACCAAAAAAGTTTGTCACCTATAGGCGCTTCAACCGTTCGTGATACCGCTGTGCTGTAATGACAAAAGTTAATCGTCCGGACTTGGAATAGGTTACTTTCGACAAATGGGAGCGCTCCGATGCCCGTGTCTCTGTCAGCCCTGTCTGATGTGTTTGTTAGCTATAGACGCTTCAACCGTTCGTCGCAGAGCTGTGCTGTAATGATGAAAGTTACTCGTTTGGACTGGAATAGGTTACTTTCGACAATGGGAGCGCTCCGATTTCCATGTTTCGCAGCTCGACCCTCGGGCGGCCTGCGCAAGCCAAGTTTTATCCCTATGGGATGTGCGTGCGTGCGATATGGACAGTCTGTCATAATGTAGCGACCTGGGGAAGGCTGCAGATTCAAAACGTGTCTTAATTCGCGATCAATGTTCGCATCTTCATCTTAGGTGCAACTTCTGCTGCGAAATTGCGGTTGCGATTCTTCCTAGACATTTGCGTTGATTTCCAAAAATGCAGTAGGCAAAGATATTAGGACCCTCGCATAAACGGCTCTGGATTTCATTGTGCAACACGCGATTTCCGAAAACGAACCGTGTTCTAAATCGCAATCGTAAACTGCTGTTGTTGTTGTTCGTCTGCTCTTCGTCCGCCATCTGCTCTTCATTGTCGACTGAAAAGTGTTTGAATGGCTATGGGAGTATGTGCACTCGTAGTAATTGCGTGTCGCCAGAAACGCGCGCGGCGGTCACAGTCGTTGGACTGGGCGCGCCGTGGATTCGTTGCAGGCAATGCCGTGTACAATTCGGTACCGATGTGCGCAGAGACGCGCGCGGCGATGTCGCGGTGGTTACCTCCCTTCCCCCCCCCCCCCGCCTCCGTCTTTCTCAGACTCATGAGGCAGCCGCTGCGATTCGGGTCGGTCGTCGCGACGTTGAACCGAAGCCTTCCTTCCCTTAGTCAGCACGCCTTCCGCCTTTGTCGCGCGCTCCACGAAGCACCCACCTACCTACGCTTCTCGCCGGCGAGTGTCAACATATGTACACTGCAGCTTACTGTTCAAAGTAAGAAGGCATGTACAGGTAGTAGTTTTATTTGGATCAGTGGAATGTGGCAGATGGAGCAGAGCCGTTCTCCAGTGAGGAGACTGCCCCTCCTGTTCTTCTTCCTGCTTCTTACTTCTTGCTTCCTTCTGCTAGGTCCCGCCGTGACGACGTCCTGGTTCGTTGAACAGACGAGCGCGTCTCTCTCTCTCTCTCGCTCTCTCGCAATCGCGCCATTGCTTCGGTCGCGCACTCTACAGGTGGGACTCCTCGGAAGAAGACGACGACACGCGGAGCGGTGTCGCCGAGGCACAGTCGGCACAGTCGAGGCGACTGTCTCGGCTGGAGGTGGAACTGAGCTCTCTCAGAGACCAGCTCAGACAAAAGTCAACGGCCGTATTGGCGCCGGCTAAAAACGTGATCGTCGAGTCGAGCCTGCTGCCCCCACCGCAGACGGACTCGGACAGTTTCCATGGCTGTCGCTTCTCCAACTGCTTCGACTACAGCAAGTGCCCCATCGACAAGCCGTTCGGCGTTCACGTCTACACACGACACGATGCGTGCCCTGCGCGTTCCTTGTTCCCATCGTTGGGCGGCGTCCTCAATCTGAATTTCGGCCAAACAATTGAGAGGGAGGGAGGGGAGGGTCAAGTTACAGCTGTAAGTGCTTCAGATGGCTCAGTGAGTCGGAAGAGTTCGCTGTAGTCCAAGAAAGTCTGAACTTTCTACAAGCCAAGCCGTCCCATGAGGCCTGCTTGCATTTGGTGGTCGTGGCGGATGAGAAGCAACTGACACGACTGCCAGAATTGCCCTATTGGGGGCAGCATGGACAGAACCACCTGCTTTGGCTGCACGAGTCCGTTGTCCTACGAAACTTTCGTTTGACGAAAGCGGCTATCATTGTGGGACGACGATTTGCGGCTCGACCAGGCTTTGACTTGTACGTCGCACCGGATCGAAAGGCAAACGTAACCGCAAACGTGGCGGCGCGGCCGACAAGTCCACCACTGCTCCCAGTATATCGAAAGGTTTGTTTTTCAGTACACCTATACCGGTAGGTGTGATTGATATGCACATTTCTCTTAGTGGAATGATAGTCCAAATAGCGCAAATTATGATTTTAATTAGGTATAAATTTCAGTTTTTTAAGTTTTGTTTAATTTTATCCAAGCTTGGTTCACGTACACATACCGTAAAACCTATAATTAGCACATGCCGTAAACCCTATATTCACCACGTACTGTAAACCGTATAATTATGTGCCTTTCAAACGGTGCTCATTCAGAGAAGGGAGGGCTAATAAACTCAAAGGCGTCTAGGGAGGGGTGTAGTTACTCTATGGTTTACGGTATATTACCGTGAATCCTCCAATAGTACCCCCGGGGCCTCTATTTTTTCAACCTCTCCTTACCCAGGGGCACTATTGGAGGGGGGGGGGTTCTATTATTTCAACCTAAAAATTTTGAATGGTAATGCTAGTTTCGCTGTCAAAATTGCCGATTTTTCGGTGATTTTGATCACTTTTGCCACATTTAATGGTTGATTTACCGTTAATAGTTGCTGAAACGTACTATTATTGGTTAGTAGTAGTGTGTATACACGATATAAATGTACCTACCACTATATTTTTGCCCATAAAAGGCACATGGCACAACATACCCCTTACCCCCGGGGGCACTATGGGCGGGGGGGGGGGCTCTATTATTTCAACCTTGCCGTACCCGGGGGCACTATTGGAGGGGGAGGCACTATTGGAGGGGGGGTTGTATTGGAGGATTTACGGTATATTATATTATATTACATTACTTCGGGTTTATTTTAAATTTCAATATTAATTGCATCGAGCACTTACAGGGTGTATCAAAACTATATGCACCCCCCTTAGAGAAATACTGGTTGGACGGATTCAGCTGAAATTCAACATAGATGTAGGCCCAACAAAAATACATGACCAAATTAAATTTCATGAAAATCGAACAACCGAGCGTCGAGATATGAGCAATCATCCAAGGTACAGTGAAGTTTTGCTGCAAAAACATTACTGCGTGTGTTATGGCAACAATTTTACGTTAAATGGTAAACAACTGTCTTAAGCGAGTGTCGAGGGCCATGTCGCGCTTACGAAAGGTCGGGATACGCTGCCCAAGTGCGTCTAGTCAATGAAGCGGCTGCAGTGACTTTTCAAACGGCACGCGACGTGGATGCACAGTTCATCACCTGAAAATGGGTGGCTCAGAGGCTGAAGCGATTGGAACGATGGGCCACCGAGCACTGGGACAGAACGCTGCATTACGTGGCCATCACCGACCGATCCGACGTTGAGCGACCACTGCTGATTCGCTAAGAAACGGGTGAAGTGGTGACCGCAAGTCGAAATCTTTCTGTATTTTCGAAGTCGAAGATTTTTTCACTATACCTTGGATGATTGCTCATATCTCGACGCTCGATTGTTCGTTTTTCATGAAATTTAATTTGGTCGTGTATTTTTGTTGGGCCTACATGTATGTTGAATTTCAGGTAAATCCGTCCAACCAGTATTGCCCTAGGGGGGGTGCATATAGTTTTGATACACCCTGTACATTGTACCTACGGTGCACACACACCTGTAGATACCTACGGTGTACACCTACGCCTGTACACATTTCAGTTTCTTGTCTCATTCTGGGGCGATTCTGGCGGGCGTGCGGTGGGCGCCGGTGCCAGCGACTTCGAGCAGTTTCGCGCCCATTTGGGGGGTCTGCAGAGGCTAGACGATGCGGGCACGTTTAGCATCAACTTTTCCTGTGCTCCGCCAGGAAGGAAGAGACGACAGTTTTTCGCGCAATGCTCGGACGCTGCAACCAGAGGTGTGTACCTAGGTAGAGTGGGTTTCTCAAACTACATAGATTCCCCGCCGTGGCTCACAGTGTCGACGGATTTTGCCAAAACCTTGTTGGCTTACAAAGTGCAATAATTCGGCAAGATCCGCTAGCAACGCAGCGGCAAAGGCGCAGTGTCTGGGTTGCGGGGTGCGCGGGTGCTGACATGGTGTTGCCTAGAGAGTGTGTCATTATGTGGAGGTTCAGCGGCGCTTGTTGTTGTTGGATTAGGGGCGACGCTAGGAGGCCGTCAATGGCCCATATACAGGTACATAGCATACCTAGGTACCCATATCCATGACTCCTTCCTGTGCAGAGCCGGAAGTCAGCCAAAGAAGAACGCCATCTATAATCTAGGGCAGCGATGGCACGAGAAAATCCATCAAAAGGGAAGTCCTCGGTCTAGTGGGCCCATCAAGAATCGAACCCAGGACCTTGCGCGCAAGAGGCCGATTCTTTACCACTAGGCCATGCGCTGCCCTTCAGCGGCGCTGCTCCGCGAGTCGACGTTCGCGGTCGTGCCGCCGCGGTTCGCGGCCAGCGACGCCGACTCGGTGGACGAGCAGCAGCAGACGTCGCGACTGGCGGAGGCGTTGTCGGCTGGGGCGGTGCCCGTCGTCGTCGACGAGTCGACGCTCCGCCTCCTGCCCTTCTCCAGCCGTCTCGACTACGACCGCTTTGCGATCGTCGTCCCGCTCGCGCGTCTCGGCGAACTCCGCCTCAGGCTCAACGCCGTGGACGCGGCCGACGTTCTCGAGATGAAGAGGCTGGGACGAATGGCCTTCCAGGCCTACTTCGCCACTCTCTCGGGTCGGTTCACCACGTGCCGCCAACCATGCAATCTGCCTTTCCCTAGTGCTATACATACGTTTCCTGATGGAGCCGCTATATGTAGATCGAGGACTACTCATTCGATGGATTTTCTCGTGCTGTCTCTGTCCTAAATTACAGACGGCGATCTTCCGAATGTCTTTGGCTAATTACACGGCTCTAGACAGGAAGGCGTATGGAGATGGGCATGCTTCATGAATGGGGGCCTTTGACGGCCTCTTAGGTATGTATAGCGTTGCCCCTTATCCAACAACAACTGGCAAGTCCTTTGACGGATCGAACAAGTCGAAATTGCCTGCTGCCTGGTCCGTCGGCTTGTTCCCTTGTTTTATCCCTCCCCGTCTGTGCATTCCAATGTTCATCCGTTCGTTACCATGAAGTTGTTCTCAAAGACTCGAAGGCTGAAATGTCGCCGACTACCGAGCATAAGCGCTAGTGCTTGCGTTCCAACCTCTCGCGTACCCTCTGATTCGACAACGTCGACGACCTTAGGCACGCGTCGACATTTAGCAACCGTGAGAGCGACGCTCGCCATCATTCGGTCGGACATCGGCTTGCCACCGGTCGAAGCTCCAGCCGTCACGCTGGAATGGCTTCGCCCGCCCACTACTTTGTCCGGCGCGCACCTCCAAAGAAAGCGATTCCGAGGCTTCGTCGGTAGGCATCGCTGTGCCATGTGTATGGGCAGCGGCATGGCCTAGTGGCAAAAAACCGGCCTCTTGCGCGCAAGGTCCTGGGTTCGATTCTTGATGGCGCCACTAGATCGAGGACTTCCCTTTCCATGGATTTTCTCGTGCCATCGCTGCCCTAGATTACAGATGGCGTTCTTCCGAAAGTCTTCCGCTAATTATACGGCTGTAGACGGGAAGGCGTCATGGAGATGGGTAGGCTACATGGGCCATTGACGGCCTCCTAGCGTCGCCCCAAATCCAACAACAACAAGCCATGTGTATGCATTTTATAGTGCTTTACCTTTGCCGGGGTGTCGAACGCAGGCGACACCGACGCGCCCAGGTCGTCGCGGCTGTTCACGCGGCGTTTCGTCAGCTCGCTGGACCAGCACCGGGCGTGGAACGAGCTCTTTCAAGTCGACTACCTCTATCCCAGTTTCCCCGCCAGCAAGCCCGCCATGCCTTCGGAAGCGAGATACTCTCCCGACATGCGGCATCGCTTTGAGTACGATTCTGTTTTTGTACCAAAAACGTACGTATACTAATTTAGACCCTGTTGTACATCATGCGTACCTCCCCAGGGTGGCAACGGAACATTGTGCCTTGTAGCCGCTCTACAGGTGGCTGCATCAGCGCATTGTAGCTCACAGCCCCAATCGCGAATTAGAGTTGTATGCTCGGGGATGTTGTGGCCCACCAAAGTCAGTGAAACCGTTCAATTCAATAGAGTTCTGTTCAATTTTCGTTCAGTTCAATCAATTGATTTGCTAAACACAATTAAGGAAGCAGGTGCGACATCGAAAGACTCACCTGCCGAACCATCGACTCAACCTGGGCGGAAACTTCGAGCAAGAACAGTTTACAAGTATGGTTTACGAGTTTACAAGTACTTCTTCCAGTCGCATAAATTCCTCAATTGTGCCAAAGGGCACTAGAGATTCGAGTTGTTCGCCAAAATTCCCAAAAAATGTTACAATGTAAGTTACAATGTATCATTGTAGCCTACAGTGCACACCAATGGCGTGGAGTGGGTGGGGGAACCTTGGGGCAACGTGACGTTGATCCCTTTCCCAAGGGGCACGCGCAAAGGCAGCAGTGACACCCAAAGACTGCTCTTCTCCCTACACACCGGTAACCAACATTAGATGCACAACTGAGAGCCTCTCAGTATTCTCCATTGTTTGCGTCGCACATGCTCACAACTCCGGACGTTCTTTAGTCATTCTCTTGACGTACAACCGCGAGAGAGAGCTGCGACGGACTCTGGAGGGACTCTACGGCCTGCCGTATCTGAACCAGATTCTGGTCGTGTCCAACTCGGCGAGCCACCCGGGCGCCAACTTCACGTGGCCGGCGACGACGGCGCCACTGCGGCTGACGAGAATGGCGAGGAACTCGCTGAACAATCGCTTCCTGCCTTTCGCCGAGCTCGAGACGGAGGCGGTGCTCTCGATCGACGACGACGTCGACGTCCGCCACGACACGATCCTCTTCGCCTTTCGGTCGGTAATCGGTCCGTCTCGTCGTGGCACGCGTTCTCAACCTATAGTCTGTCCAAAAAAGATCCGGACTGGGGGTTTTTTGGCCGTAGCTCCTCGGATTTGTGGAAACGGCCCATCGCAGCGCAGGTCGATCGATTCCTTGGCTCGAGCTACGTTCCAAACTGGAAAAATTTTGTAAATAGGAAAATGCGCATCCGAGTTATAATTGGGTGCAGTTTTTTGCACATTTTACTCGAGAGACGGATTTGCGTGAAAATTGCAGGGCTGGTAGAGGACAGATGCCCCATGTCACCATCCAAAACTCATTTCGATCCGGTGGCGCGCTATCAAGATACAGTTGCTCAAAAATGGCAAAAATCGAAAAAAATCGCCCAAAATCGCAAAAACAGAAATTTGCGGTTCACCCCCACCTTTTTTTCTCCGAATCCCTTCAAATTTGGCGTGTATACCCTTCCAAGGGACCCGCACCCGCATGCCAAGCTAAGCATTTTTGCAAAACGCAAAACGCATTTTCCTATTTACAAAATTTTTTCCAGTTTGGAACGTAGCTCGAGCCAAGGAATCGATCGATCTGCGCTGTGACCGGCCGTTTCCACAAACCCGAGGAGCTACGGCCAAAAAACCCCCAGTCCGGATCTTTTTTGGACAGACTATAGTCACGCATGACACACAGACGTACATGTACATGTGCTACAGTCTAGTATCAGCGGCACTGATGGCCAAAAGTCGCACAAAATGGGTTTGTGCTATTATGGTTTTAAATAAAACAATTAAAGGCTTGCTTTTGAAGAGCCCCACCAGTCTGAGCGCTAAGCATAGGGACAAAACGCTCAATTACTACACAAAAATAAATCGAATAAAAATGGTAGGTAAGTCATATTCGTCCATTAAATTACTACCAATTTTTAATTGGGATGTGAAGGGCGCTGGGAGGGCATTTTCTTGTGAGGGGAGGGGGGATGGAGAAGCTTGCCATAAAGGAAGGGGGACAATGAGCCGCTTGTCGACTTTAGTGTGTGGCGCCAAGCGAGAGAGCAGCTCGTCGGCCTACACGGCAAGATGCACTTCTACGACGACGGCAAGAAGCAGTGGCAGTACTGGCAGCGGAAGGCCGTTTGCGAAGTCACGCTCATGTTGACAGGATTCGCTTTTTTTCACTCGGTTCGCTAATTCAATTGAAGTGTTGACAGAACAATTCAATGTTAACACACACATACACACACACACACACACACACACACACACACACACACACACACACACACACACACACACACACACACACAAGCGCTTTACGTTGCTCGCTCGAAATAGCAAAATAGTGCCCCCTCCCAATGGATGATGCCACCCACTTTGCTTCCATTCCCATAATTCAGTGTCAATTCGGCGCCCCATTTCAGTACTACCTCTACGCGTACTCGCAGCAAATGGCGCAGTCGATCCGGAGCGAGGTGGACGAGCTGACCAACTGCGAGGACCTGGCCATGAACTTCCTCGTGGCGCACCTGACGAGGAAGCCCCCAGTGAAGGTGACGCCCTCGTGGGGCCTGGCCGCCGACCGGCCGCCCGACCGCGACCTCGACCTCGGCGCCAGGGCCGGCCACCGCGCGGAGCGGAGCCGATGCATCGCGCACTTCACCGAGGCCTACGGCTACAATCCGCTGCTGAGCACGCGCTTCCGCGCAGACTCCATGCTCTACAACTTGGGCGGCAGCTGCTTCGATCCTCTCTGACACCCGCAGCCGCCGTCGTACGCTGCGCTGGCGCCATCAGAAAATTATTATTTTTTAAAATGCGTTGGCAAAAATAAAATATCGAAATAAATCGCGCAAATGGACAGAAAAGTGCAGTGCAGTGCATGCAGTGCAGTGCAGTGCGGTTGACAATGCAGATGAGAGCAATGCAGCTAAAGCCCGATTTATAACCATGGGACACGGACACGGACACGGACACGGCAAGGGACACGGACACGGACACGGACACGCAAATATCCGGCCCTGATTTATAACCATGGATCTTTTCGCAACGGATGCGGCTCAAAATTGAAGCATACAGTAAGAAAAAACGCTACGACAGTACCGTGCCTACACTAGTTTTAGAATTGTCCAAATTGTTTAAAATATCGGAAACGTAAACGTTAAAGTCGATAAACGGATGAACGATGACGTTAAACGGATCAAAAACTGTTTACCTATATCCGTCCTTAGCACTGCGCTGAATTTGCGCAAGGCGCGCCATTTCAAATGTAGGAAGGGATACGGGTGTCCGGGGGACAAAAGATAAAAGTTGGCCAACTCGTGTCCGCGGACTGTCCGGGGGACAGGTCCATGGTTATAAATCGGGGTGTCCGTGTCCCTTGCCGTGTCCGTGTCCGTGTCCGTGTCCGTGTCCCACGGTTATAAATCGGGCTTTAGGCTTTCGGCACGTTGTTTTCTTGGCGGATGTGAATTCTGTGGAACGACCCTGCTCGAGGCAGCAGGTGGCATGCGCCAGTATTCCGCCCGTAAGCGACCCAGGGTAATTAATGTCGCGTCCCAGCAGAGCATCGACTGTGTATGCGATAGCGATGAGCATGAGCCGGGCCTGGGCCTGATTTTCCAGGGGCGGGCAATGCCTGCCTCGTTTTTGGTCGAAAATTTAATAGAAATTGGCGGGCCTGGCCCCGGATTTTTGCCGATTTTGGCCGGGCCGGGCTGGGATTTACAGGCCCATGCTCACCTGTAGTATGCGATGGCGTGGAAGCCGCAGCTGACTCCGTCTGGCTGTGGCTCACGGAGTGGACAGTGAGCAATCCTCCCTCCGCAAAGCAGCGGTGCTTGTCGATGAGGCGGCGCTATATGACAGCATTGCGGAGCACATCGAGTCGGCAATTTCCACTCATTTGCATCTGCAACGCCCACGAGGCAAACCAGTGTTTCTGATATGGTGTGTGAACTGGAAATGCGAGTAGAAATCGAATTCCGCCAGCCTTTCTTCAGGTTTTTTTTTTTCTGTCGACTTAACGCCTTGTGACTTGTTGCTGTGGATCCAGCCTTACGTGGACCTGCAAGTAGCGATGTCAGTAAAAACAAAAAGTTAAAAATTAAAAAAAGTGAAAATACTTTTTTAAGTGTGTTAAAATACAAAAAGTGTTAAAAAATTAAGTGGACAGTCCGACTTTTTTAATAGGCATTTCGGCTTCACCCATTGGAAGTGGTGTTCATTTAGCCTTCACTTTCCCTTTTAATCAACAAAATGGTTTGGTGCAATGCTGCTAGAGCTGAATATAACTTCAAATTACACACAGTTAAAAAACCCAATTAAATTAATTAAATAATTTAAATAAATTAAATAAGTCACAGTACTTTTTTAAAAATTAAAAATCATATAAAAAAGTATTTTGACTTTTTTAAAAATTAAAAATTAAATGAAAAAACGTTTTCGACTTTTTTAATAATTAAAAATTAAAAAAAATAAGTCTGCAAACTTTTTACTGGCATCGCTACCTGCAAGGCAACATTAGAACACTCGCGTAGGATTTTCTTTGGATGCAATTTGGTGCGCGTGGCATCCACAAGTGTGCCTTTATTTTCAAGTCTGCACCACAAGTCAAAGTTGGCACAAGTTACCGTAGTTGGACCTCAGACTCTCAAGTGAAAGTCACACTAATAAACTTTTCATTTCAGGTTCCCACGCATGGGCTAGGCCCGCTACTCTTGCGACTCCGGCGGGACTCACGCGCTACACCGACGCAAAACGCAAATGATCTCGCTGGACGATGGACGCCTGGAAGGAATGAGGCCGCTCCTGCAGTCATGTTTGGCCCGTCGATTTGATTGTTAGTACAGATTTGGCCTGCTTCCATGTCAACAGAACATTTCCTATGCCGCGCTTCCACATGGCATTGCAATGTTGTTTGCTTGCATGCACTCCTGTGGCGCTCAAGCAACGTGTCTTGCCATGTGCGCAGTGTGTGAAATGGTTGTGATGATGTTGTCGATTATGCCAGCAGTGAAGGCGTACTCGGGATTTTGTTTTGCCTTTTGCGGAATGAACTCAGTTTCGTGTATCTGCAATTCCAAATTGTGTGCGCGCGTGTCACAAGCGTGGCACGTGCTGTATACATACATCATACAATGCACCTTTCTATTTTGCTGCATCTTACGTCCTAGGAATAAACAAGTCCGCGTCAAAGGGCAGTTTGCGAAGCTGTCTGCTCGAGCGGGGACATTGTGGGTTTGCGTTAATAACAGTCGAAGCTGTGGGTGAACCTAGCCAGAATTCAATTCAGTCGTACATGTTGTTGTTGGATTAGGGGGCAACACTAGGAGGCCGTCAGTGGCCCACATTAGCTTTACCCAACATCGGCATGACGCCTCCCTGTCTAGAGCCACATTAGTGTAGGGAAATACGACACGATAATTAGCCAAAGACATTTGGGAGAACGCCACCTGTAATCTAGGGCAGCGACAGCACGAGAAAATCCATTAATAAGGAAATCGTTACTCGTTTTTGCGGCTCGATCAAGAATCGAACCCAGAACCGTGCGCGCACGAGGCCGATTCCCTACCACTAGGTCATTCTTTGCCCGTGTGCAACTGGCGTCCGTACGAAAAAGAAATCAATAGTGCGACCGTCGAAAAAATGTTTCGCTGGGGCGTGGCCTGCGCAACAGCAGTGGTTCTGCTGACCGCAGTCGTTCAAGGGTTCACCAGGAAGAACGCCAAGTGTTTTCTAGAACGCCTTTGGAATTCATGTGGAATTCGCTCAGACCATAGAGACTGGCTTTGCTGTAGTGAGTTCCGTTTTCTGCTTTCCTTGAGCGTCTTGCATAGATCTGCCATTCGCCATCTTCTTCTACATTAATCGAATCAGAACCGGGCGGATGTCGGGTAGCATTTGGCTCCCAGGAGCGCAGGAGCCCAAGGAGCCAGTTTGGCTCCCCACACTATAAGATATAGAAGGCAGGGAGGAAGGACGCCGCCCGCGCGCGCCGCAGGGGGGAGCTCCGCGCCGTCCGCGTCGCCCCTTCCCGTTCGTATCTTATAGTGTGGGGAGCCGAATTGGCTCCTTTGGCTCCTGGGAGCGCTCCCGGGAGCTTTTACTCCCAGGAGCCCACCCGACATCTTCCCGGAATAGGGATGAGAATTTTTTTTTTTAACCTTTCTTTTTTTAAAAAAAAATATTCTTTTTAAAAAAAAAAAGTTGGTCGATTTTTTTTAAATTAAGAAAAAAAAAACTTTTTTTTTGTCGCGAGAGCGCACCGCGTACGCTTCCCTCGTGACTTACCGAGACGGCGTTTACTGTACGTCCTCCGCTTTCTTTTGCGGCCTCTTCCCTGCTCCCCACTACCTTTTGGTTGGTTATGATTGTTTGAGTTGCGTTTCGCGCGAATATTTTGAAAATGTTTTTGAAGTAGAATTGCTGCTTCGTGTGAGCTGTTGATTGCAAACGTGGCGTTGCCGACGCGGGGGTGTCCCCAGTTGCTTGCCGAGTCGAGTCGGCGAGAAGAAGAGCTGCTGCGGCGCCATTTCTGTCGAACCTTTTTGGCTGGATTGTTCAAGTCAAGTTCGGGATGGATGGATGTATACGTCAGAATTTCATTTACCGTAAAATCGGTTTTAAGCGTCTCCGTTGAATTTATCTACCTTTTGTAGCGACCCACAACCACAAGTGAATTTGCGTTTGAAAATAAATTCCAATAATTTTAACAATTTTTCAATAAATTTCAATAGATAGTCTTCCTTCCTGGTGTTAGCCAAAAGCAAGTGATTGACTGCGCGACACGACACGCACACATTCAGAGGACCCCTGGCCCTGTGCCCCGATCTCGTCGCTTAATACCGATTTTACAGTATTGTAGGGTAGGTATAATTGACGGCACGGTTGCATAAAAAAAAAAAATTTCAAGTTTTTTTTTTTAAATTAAAAAAAAAATTTTTTTTTTAAAAAAAAAATTTTTTTTTTAAATTGACTTAGGAGCCATCATTGGTGCCAAATACCTGTACTATAAGATACTTTTAGCCTATTAGAGTGTCAAACACAAGTACTAGTGCTTCCCTAAAGCCTTTAGAAGCATATTTAGCATCGTTCTAGTCAAATGGTGACAAAGCCGCTGCCTCTAAATGGTCGTGTACGGTATCGCACTATGTTGGGAACCAGTTGGGAACCCCAAAAAGAGCTTAGTTTTGGTGCTAATAAGCAAGTTTATGCATGAATAACACCTAATTGTACCATCTAAACACCATTTAAACGCCTTTTTGCCACTCAAAAGCTAAATTTTACCCAAAAACAGAGAAATTTTTTTTTTTAATTTTAAAAAAAAAATCCAACTTTTTTTTTTAAAAAAAAAAAAAAATTTTTTTTAAAAAAACTTTTTTAAAAAAAAACTTTTTTTTTAAATTGTGCAACCCTGATTGACGGTGTCAGATTTGACGGTGCGGTGCGGTGCGGTGTCGATACAGTGTTCCTCTCCGAATAACGAAAGGCAACGCACGCAAATGGCAAACAGGTGTCTTAAGTAGCGAAAGTTAATGTATTCAAAACGCAAATGCACCGCCACCACCGCGCGGTCAATTGCGCTCGCACTGACAGCCGCAATTGCATAAATAGCCGGCGCGCAGCAGCGGCCGTCACACCGTCATTTATACTACGGTACACCGTCAATTGCGTACATATTAAGTTTAACGTGCAGCGGCCGCCAACTGCACTGTCAATTCCGCTCTATTGCGGTTTTTTAGACATAGCCGTTTTTTCGGCCAAAACTGTTAGCTATAGGGGCTTCAACCGCTCATTGGAGAGATCGGCTATAATTCATATAATTCGAGATTCAGACAGGCCAGCATACAAGAGCCTCCACTCCACACCATCAATTCCACAATTTACGGTGTGGCGCTGTGCGACGCAGACAGGCCAGCATGCAAGAGCCTCCACACCGTCAATTCCACAATTTACGGTGTGGCGCTGTGCGACGCAGACAGACCAGCATACACGAGCCTCCACACCGTCAATTCCACAATTTACGGTGTGGCGCGGTGCGACGCAGACAGGCCAGCATACAAGACGTGTGCAGGCACGCACGCACGTGCACGCACGCACGCAAGTACGCATGGGAGTGCACGCACGCACGCACGTACCCACGCACGCACGCATGCAGACGCGTGCAGGCACGCACGCACGTGTACGCACGCACGCACGCACGCACGGGAGTGCACGCACGCACGCACGTACACGCACGCACGTACGCGTACGCACGCACGCACGCACGCCAAGCATGCATGCACCCATGCCAAGCACGCACGCACGCACGTGCACGCACACACGCATGCAGACGCGTGCAGGCACGCACGCACGTGCACGCACGCACGCATGCACGCAAGCACGCACAGAGGAGCACAGAATTTGGGCCAGTTTCTGACAACGGGGTGCACGCCTTCACGATCAACAGAGGAACACACTATTTGGGCCAATTTCTGTCAATGTCAAAAACGCAAGCTGGCGTTCGTACATGTACAACTTATTTAGTGTACTTATGACTGTACTTTATTTCTTGGGATGGGCCGGGCCGGGCTGGCCAATCTGGTGGGCCAGGCCGGGCCGAGATCTTCAGGCCCATGCTCATCCCTAGTGCCTACCTACAACATATGTGCATGCGTCTAGCAAAACACAAGATTGTGCGTGCGTGCGTGCGTGCGTGCGTGCGTGCGTGCACGTGCGTGCGTGCCTGCACGCGTCTGCCTGCGTGCATGCTTGGCGTGCGTGCGTGCGTGTACGTGCGTGCGTGCGTGCGTGCACTCCCGTGCGTGCGTGCGTGCGTGCGTGCACGTGCGTGCGTGCCTGCACGCGTCTGCCTGCGTGCATGCTTGGCGTACGTGCGTGCGTGTACGTGCGTGCGTGCGTGCGTGCACTCCCGTGCGTGCGTGCGTGCGTGCGTGCACGTGCGTGCGTGCCTGCACGCGTCTTGTATGCTGGCCTGTCTGCGTCGCACCGCGCCACACCGTAAATTGTGGAATTGACGGTGTGGAGGCTCTTGTATGCTGGTCTGTCTGCGTCGCACAGCGCCACACCGTAAATTGTGGAATTGACGGTGTGGAGGCTCTTGTATGCTGGTCTGTCTGCATCGCACCGCGCCACACCGTAAATTGTGGAATTGACGGTGTGGAGGCTCTTGCATGCTGGTCTGTCTGCATCGCACAGCGCCACACCGTAAATTGTGGAATTGACGGTGTGGAGGCTCTTGCATGCTGGCCTGTCTGCGTCGCACAGCGCCACACTGTAAATTGTGGAATTGACGGTGTGGAGGCTCTTGCATGCTGGTCTGTCTGCGTCGCACCGCGCCACACCCACCGGAAATTGTGGAATTGACGGTGTGGAGGCTCTTGCATGCTGGTCTGTCTGCATCGCACAGCGCCACACCGTAAATTGTGGAATTGACGGTGTGGAGGCTCTTGCATGCTGGCCTGTCTGCGTCGCACCGCGCCACACCGTAAATTGTGGAATTGACGGTGTGGAGGCTCTTGCATGCTGGCCTGTCTGCGTCGCACCGCGCCACACCGTAAATTGTGGAATTGACGGTGTGGAGGCTCTTGCATGCTGGCCTGTCTGCGTCGCACCGCGCCACACCGTAAATTGTGGAATTGACGGTGTGGAGTGGAGGCTCTTGTATGCTGGCCTGTCTGAATCTCGAATTATATGAATTATAGCCGATCTCTCCAATGAGCGGTTGAAGCCCCTATAGCTAACAGTTTTGGCCGAAAAAACGGCTATGTCTAAAAAACCGCAATAGAGCGGAATTGACAGTGCAGTTGGCGGCCGCTGCACGTTAAACTTAATATGTACGCAATTGACGGTGTACCGTAGTATAAATGACGGTGTGACGGCCGCTGCTGCGCGCCGGCTATTTATGCAATTGCGGCTGTCAGTGCGAGCGCAATTGACCGTGCGGTGGTGGCGGTGCATTTGCGTTTTGAATACATTAACTTTCGCTACATACACCTGTTTGCCATTTGCGTGCGTTGCCTTTCGTTATTCGGAGAGGAACACTGTATCGACACCGCACCGCACCGCACCGTCAAATCTGACACCGTCAATTATACCTACCCGTATTGTATGCAATATGTATGCATCATAGCATGATGACATGAGAATAGGTGAGTGTGAGTGTGGGGTGAGTGAGTGAGTGTGAGGGATTAATCGCCATTTTTCGGAAGTACTTGTTCTTGTGCACGTCTAAGTCGACTTGTTGTAATGCTCAAAATATGATCTGCCAGTATTTTGCCATTATTGCGATATCACTTTTCTTGAAGCTTCAAAAAAAGGAAATTCAGGGGAGGGGTTGGGTTCTGATGCCGATAATCGATCAGTCTTTCGGGAAATGGTAGCGACCCCTCCCCCATATATCCCCTCCCTGGACAGGTATCCGTATGATCTTTTGTATGATTTCAAAAACTGGTTTGCAATTGCAAGAGAACGTAAGGGGGCGGAGATTGCAGCGCCTTCAATGGTGCACGGGTTGTTTTTGCGTTTCCCAAACGGGCGTTTTAGTTGATGTTTCGACATAAAATCCCTTACCTTAATTAGCCACTGCTCGGTACTTAATGGTTGGAATTTCGCAGGTGACATTGAATAAATGGGGTGGGGATATTGCTGTTTGCAGAACTGTGCGCTAATGAGCCATGGGGATTTCGCAGCAAGCATGCTGCACTGCGCGTTAGAAGATTGGTAGGTATTTCGGTGTGCAATTTGAATTACAGGGCAATTTCAGTTTGGTTGGAGGTGGGGCGGCGGGGGGTTTCGTATTTGGTCTGGAAATTCTTGGGCTGACTTCCTGAGTGTGCGTTTGGCTGTGGCGTGTGCTTGATTCAACGTGTGTGTCTGCAGGTGAGCTGCTGCGCGACGTGGATTCCCTCTTCAAGGACTGCTCTGTGACGGGACGCCCCTGTCCGTGTGGCTCGGCCACGGCAAGGGCTGCGGCTTCGGCCAACGACGACACAGTGAAGGTGGGCTGCGTCGCATCTACGTATGATCTGAAATTATTGGGGTATTTTAATCTGAAATTATTTCGCGGTTTGGTAAGCTGTACGATATGGGCTTGGGGTGCTCCTCCCCTCCCCCCTATAGTAACAAGTGCGATCTGAGAATGCGCAGGTTCAGCGACAAACCCACAGCCCCTTCCAGTACGTGAAAGAGACGTCATACAAACGTGTTTTCGTTCAGGTGCGCATCTCCGTGGGCAGACATTTTCGACCGCCACACCACACTGGCGTGGCAACTCATTCTATGTTGTTTTGCCGCTCGCTGACCGCCCACAAGCTGCGCCGACATCTGCTTGCTTGACAGCTGGCCGAGCGGGACGTCTTGGAGTCGACGTGCCTCTGCTGCCAGCAGCGCCTCTTCCCCACCGGCATCTTCACTGGATTTCATGGGCATGAAGCTTGCGATGAAAGTTACAGTGCGTGCGTCTCCCATTCCCCTCTCTCTCTCTGTATACCTACCCCCCCCCCCCCTCGACACTTCCGATCTTGTAAGGGCACCGCGACTGCACCTTTTGACTAGCTCAAATCTCGCCCGTGCCTAGATGCTGGAATGCGTGTGCTAGCTGGTGTTAGCATCCTGAATGGTTCGTTGAAAGTGAAATCGTTTCGGGTAGGTTAAACCCGTCGTGCGTGTTGTGGTGTAGGCTGTCCTGTCGTTGGAAGCGAACGAATTCTTTTGGGCGATGGTCTTTGGGCAAGCACAAGCGCAGCATGCACGCACGCATCACGCGCGCATCCATCGCAAGCAGGCGCGCACGCACGCGTTTCGCCTACGCCCCCTCTTTCTGCGCCCCGAACGGCAACATTGTACGGTGTACGTACATGCTCACGCAGTAGTGCAAAATATCGGCATAGCTCGCTATTTTCCCAATAGGGTTGATGTGCGTGCGTGCGGTGCGTGCGTGACGGTGCGTGCGTGTCGTTGCGTGCGAGCGTGCGTGACAGTGCGTGCATGTCGGTGCCTTCTGCGTGCGTGCGTGCGTGACGGTGCGTGCGTGTCGTTGCGTGCGAGCGTGCGTGACAGTGCGTGCATGTCGGTGCCTTCTGCGTGCGTGCGTGCGTGACGGTGCGTGCGAGCGTGCGTGACAGTGCGTGCATGTCGGTGCCTTCTGCGTGCGTGCGTGACGGTGCGTGCGAGCGTGCGTGACGGTGCGTGCGTGCGTGCGTTACGGTGCGTGCGTGCGTGATACTAATCAAATGAGTCGTAGAAGGCTCACGGAGAGCAGCGCACTTTTGGCCGCAAAAAGCTAACTGTATTTGTTTAGAACGTTAACGCGTCTTTTGCACTCTAAAATAGCACCTTACTCGTTCTCCACACCAAGGATCGCTTTCGCCGGTGAAATGAGCTGGGAAGACGGCTGGCAACGTTGCTGAGATGAAATCCGAATCAAATGAGCGGTAGAACGCTTGTGGAGATTACGGCGCACTTTGAACCACAAAAGCCAACTGTATTCGTTTAGAACGTTAACGCGTCTTTTGCACTCTAAAATAGCACCTTACTCGTTCTCCACACCAAGGATCGCTTTCGCCGGTGAAATGAGCTGGCAATACGGCTGGCAGCGTTGCAGAGATGAAATCCGAATCAAATGAGCTATAGAAGGCTTATGGAGATTACGGCGCACTTTGAACCGCAAAAGCCAACTGTATACGTTTAGAACGTTAACGCGTCTTTTGGACTCTAAAGTAGCACCTTACTCGTTCTACACACCAAGGATCGCTTTCCCCTGTGAAATGAATGGGGAAGACTGCTGGCTGTGTTGCAGAGATGAAATCCGAATCAAATGAGCGGTAGAAGGCTCACGGAGCTGGGGCGCGCTTTTGACCGCAAAAAGTGAACTAAGTGTATGTGAGAAGGTGTACGCGTCCGTGACATTCAGTCTATATACCTATGTATAGTGACATTTCACGTCGTCCCAACTGGGCTTCATCGCGAATTCATTATACAATTGACGCGGTTGCCACTCACTGCCTCTATCGTGAGAAATCGGCGGTCTTTCACACTGTAGGTACATTCGCTTAAGGCTGATTCACAATTAACGGTCTTCCCATCGGTCTCGGTCTCGGTCTCGGTCTTCGCATCGGTCTCGGTCTCGGACTTTTTGACCCATGCCAAATTGACGACGCGTTGCCTCCGGTCTTTCAATGATCTTCGGTTAAATGCGCGCCTTTCAGCGTATTAAAGAGCGTACTGTGGCCCTTGTTTTCGACCTGTTTCATTTTTTATGTGACTTCCGTAGGAAACAAAAAACGCACACGCAGTAGACGACGGGAACGCACTACCACCAGACAAACAGACAGACATTGTGCGGCAGACGCAGACCGCCGCCAGCGCTTCTGGCCGCCGCCAGGGGCGCGGACGCCGCTACAGGAGCTGTCGTCAGCGCCGCTGTCGACACCGTTGCCGCTGCTGCCGACGCTTTCGCTGACGCTGCCGCTTTTGCCGACGCTTACAGAAAATGTAGGACAATGCCGTCGAGCCCGTCCACCTTGACGTATGCAATGGCGGCGCAGATTTTCCCGCCGCCGTGTCTTTAGAGACGTGCAGTGCAGCCATGCCGCCGCCGTTTTTTTTTTGGATTTTTGGTATAAGAGCAGTCGTCAATTATCCAAGGAGGCGGCGCCGCCTCCACCTGTTGAATACGACGCATCGTAAACTCTTCCTTGTTTTCAATTTCGGCTAATTTCCTAGTCGCTTTACGCTTATGCGAATACCGACAAATTCTTTGAGGGTGACGGCTATGGTAAAGCGTGACTACGGTAGCGCGCGCGTTCAACACGAGTTCAATGAAGACCGATGAAGACCGGAGCAAATGTTCAAAGTTCCCAACATCGTCGGTCTCGGTCTCGGTCTCGGTCTTCTCATCGGTCTTCGCTGTTTGGCATGGGAAGACCGAGACCGAGACCGAGACCGAGACCGATGGGAAGACCGTTAATTGTGAATCAGCCTTTAGGCTTAGGCTTTGATGTTATTCTAATAGGGGTCTGTAGCTGAAATGCCAAAAGGGGCTTACGTACGGTAATAAACAATTACAAGTCGACACAACGATTGTTGTCAAGCTCGAGAATATGTCAATCTAGTCTAGTTTTGAACACATATATTATGTTAAATGACGAGTGAATGTTATGCCGCGGTCCTGGCACACCAAAATATCCACTCGGAAAAGAAATTTTTTTTTTTAATTTAAAAATTTTTTTTTTAAAAAAAGAAAGTTTTTTTTTTAAAAAAGAAAACTTTTAATTTAAAAATTTTTTTCCACATCCCTAGCCCGGAACTGTATTTTGTTTGGATCAAAAGTTGGACACAATATCAGGTGGTTGGTCCCGCCATGTGTCCAAAATATTCATAGTCTAAATCAAATTGGGATGCTTTCTTGGTCAGAATACACTGCAGAACCATTTTCATTTTCATTCTAAAGAGATTGGAAAAGTTGGAAGAGTAGAGAAATTGTTGTGGGACGTTGAATTCCGCCTTTGGTCCTAAGGGTTTGGGGTGGGGTCTTTCTCTCAACTGGTGTGGGCATTTCTGCTGAGCACTGCATTACAAGCTGAACGAATTAATTTCTCTACACTTTTCATATTGCAGTACAATACTTCACAAAGGAAGCGAATTACATACCTCAACTTCACCCACCCACGTCTATTGGTGCAAGTGGGGCACTACTAGAAAATTTAAGGTAATTTATTTTAGAAGCGGACAACGCGATTTGTGTAAGCGAAGTGGAGCGAGAAAAAGGACCTTGTTGCCAAGGCGACTGCTCACCTGTAGAAAGGGCGCTTGGTGGTAGGCCTTGCAAAACGAAAACGACCTATAAATGCCACCCATCAGGATGATGAGATGATTTACACTCATTAGGATCTGTTAAGGGGCCATTTATACTTCGCTCCGCTCTGCTCCGCACAGCGTAGTCGGGAGGCCGCTCCGCGGGAGCCGACTCCCGCGCAGCAATGCGCCGCGGTAGTGGCGTACTAGCCAGCAACCAGTGTGGCGGTTCGGCAGTAAACCGATTTTTTTCTGAGGATCGGTCGGTGTCGAAAATGTGGTGTCGTCTACCCAAGCAAAACAGAAAAAAAATATTAAAACTAATGACCTTGAGCGAGCTTTCTCGTTTGTCGTTTCTCTAGACGCACATCCCACTCTGCCCCCAGTCCCAGACCCCCTCCCCTGTTCTCAGAACAACGTTCACGTATGCATCACATGAGTTTTGCGCCTCAGCAGAACTGAGAAAGCCAACCGATTGTCACAAGCACAACACGCAGATCACTGGCACAGGTTCAATAACGGCAGCGCCCAAAATCTGTTTTTCTTTCTTTTATAATTACGTTTTGCTGTAATTCAGGTACCTTGTGGCTTGCGCAAGCGGTGGTCGACCACTGTTGCTCCTAAAATCGTCAAAACTCTAATAACGTTATACGCACACACGCACACACACACTGCTGGCGCATGGACTGTGGGTGTGGGACATAACAAAAAATCAAAAAATTCAAACATCCCCCCTCCAGAACCCGGTCACGGTTATTGGTGGGGGTGCTTTTGACCGCATGACGTCAACGCTGCTGCTGAGGACTGCGACTGCGAGGCCGAAGGCGCCAATCCGAAGCTTTTGAACCACCTGATTAGAGGCAATTTAAGTGACGCGCAGATTTGTCTCGTAGCACCCCACAGAAATGCGTGGGGGGGGTTGGGAGGTGTCCTGAAAATCCCGAATTATTCCTGCTGTTAAAAAAATTGGCGATTCCCCTGGATGCCCTGGCGTGCTCTGGAGGGGGGGGGGGGGGGGAGCGGGGTATTAGACCCTATCCCAAAAGACATTCGGAATGACCCCAACCCCCTCCCTCTGGATTTTATTTTCTGAACCTCAAGCCTGGGACGATGTATTTCCGCACTTTTGCCATTTTTGGCGCCCCCCCCCCCCATCCACCAAATAATGGCTTTTAGGTCCCAAACAGCAAAATAACACTGTTTAGAGCCTATTTATACCCTCCTTCGACCGAAAAGTATAAGTATAAGTCAAAAAATGGCCAGCCACCCCCCCACTTTTCCGCGGGAGACCCCCACCCAAAATCGGCCAGCTACCCCCCCCCCCCCCCACTCTTCCCGACCCGGATACAGGTATGTTTCCGTGGGCAGGGCACCTATGGTTGTGGGTGGGGGGGGGGGACGGAAAGTTTCGCGATGTCGAATTTTGCATTGTCCTTTCACTTACACTGGTGGGTTTTTCGGCAAAATATGGGCTGCAAGAGGTCAAAATTGGTCTGGAAACAATTGAAACGTAAAATTGTGACAACTAAAAACAGCTCACTGGATCACGACATTTCGTTTCTTCAAGAAGTTCATCTGCGTAACAAAATTGCAAGGTGATCTGTTTGCGCGCCGCCGCCTCTCGTCAGCGATTTCCCACAGCTCCTTCCGCTCGGATTGGCAAAAGCGGGCCTGAAAAATAACAAATAAATAAATTATTTAATTATTTTTTTTTCCGTCAAGTTAGAAACAAAAACGACTGACTGGCGAGAAGCAGCTGTTCCTCACTCGCGTGTAGCCAATCTCGGGTCCCAGCTGCGGCGCGATTTCGGCGCAGGCGTTCGGCTTGGCTCGCGGAGTGTGCTGTTTGGAGTTCGACGACATTTTCCAGGGACACTAGTGCTCTCTGACAGCGTCGGTTAAGCACTCTTTCCATTCTTCTGTCATCTTTGGACCATTGTCTGCCATTATTCTTAGCCTCCTTTCAATTTTCAGCCGATTTCAATACCGCGAATCAAAAAAATATTCCAACAGTGCTGGAATACGCTTGCCGGCGCTCCGCGGAGCAGACATTTGAATTTGGCGTGAAGGTCTCGATTGGAAAATCTGATGCGCGCAGCGCGAGTATAAATTACTTTTGCTCCGCGCGGAGTAATCTGCTGCGCGGAGCAGAGCGGAGCGAAGTATAAATGGCCCCTTACCTATTTCTTTTGCTCCTTGGGTGATCACTGATCAGGGTACCCGTGTGTTTTTGTTCAGAAAATACAGTCTGTTGATGCATGTTTTGGAAACGCGCCAAGCTTTGAATTTGTTGCTGCCTTTCATTTAAAATTTCGGTGCTTCGGCAGAGATTGGACGGTGTTTGACTTCCGTGCAAAATTATCAAATTATATCTAGAAAACTTATCTTGGTGGTTGTTCGTGTGGGTCCGCGGGCTGGAGGAACAAGCAGACTGGAGCGTGTCTATTGTTTCCAGTATGCTGCGAGTGCCAAGAGTACACAATAATCGCAATATTTGTGACTATTTCAATTCTATGCGCATGTCCAAGATCTTGTGCGTTAGCGAATTAAGGGTACTTCTCCATTTGCACAAGATCAGTGCAGTATTCCTAGCCAGCCGCCGTCATATGTAAATTTGTTTCGAAACAACGAAAATCACAAAAATTTTGCATGCGGCGCAAATTAATATCGTTAAATACTACGATCCCGAGGAAAACGCTTATCATACGTTTTGCGGTATAGTGTACGCAAATAATGAAATGTGACCCACGGTACAAGCGTGCACTGTCGGGGTGAGCTCAGTGCTCTTCCAAGATGGTGCATCAAGCGTCCTTGTATTCCCACAAAAAAGACAGGTTTTCTGATCACCCAAGGAGCAATACAAATAGACAGTTCCATCTATTTATAATTTGTGTGTTGTGTCGCATGAATATCGGTCATTCGTCATCTTCATGCTCCTCCTCCTCTTTTGCGGCATGTATGGGTCGTTGTCGTTTTGCACGGCTCCCAGCCAGAGACCTGCTCTGAGACTGAACAGGATCCGCGGCAACACCGTCCATTGTCCACTACCTTATGTTCGTGATCACACCAAGCTCTGTCCGCTTCTAAAAAGAGTTGAATGATCTTCCTGCTATTCGCTTCCTGCAATCAATATCGTACAGCACTGTGAGTGTAAACGACCACTTTGTATATGCCCATAAATCAGCAAAACAACACTAGTTGACCATGTTTTGACTGTTGTTTCAACCCTCGGCTGGGGCGCACTCTTGTAGAGGGGGTCCTAGTGGAAAGGGGGGCATTGTGATGTGATTTCAACCTCAGCATTTTTGTTCGCAAAGCAAAGTTTGCAGTCAAAGTCATTTTTGGTCATTTTTCTCTATTTTCGGGTTCATTTAATCGTCTCTCAAACATCTTTTATTAATGAGTGTGGCTGTGTATTATTCACCAATCACCATTACAAGTATGTACTTGCCACTTTGTGTTTGCCCATGTAAGGTAGGTACATGGCATAAACAACCTTTTACAACAGGGCACTATTGGAGAAGATGTACTAGTGTTTCAACCTTTAGCTACACGTGTGTGATATTTGGGAGGGGGACCCTATTTGAGCGGGACACTATTAGAGAATTAACGGTATGCTCAGGATTCCCATATTTTGCAAACAAAAAATGCGGGCGAATGGCAGTGGTGGATCTAAACCGCTCAAAGGTATCAAAAATTGGAACTCACTGCAGCACAGCCACACTAAACCGTTTTTGCGTATTCCACACGAATTCCACTTGCTGAGGCTTGTCGAAATCCCAATACATTTGGCGTTCTTCTTAGTGTACCCTTGCACTATGGAGGCGAGCAGAATCACTGCCGCCGCGCAGGCTACACTGCAGCGGAACATGTCAGAGGTGGCGCTACTGATTTCTTCTTCAGGACCGATAGTATAGCTGGGCCACTGAGCTGAATTCTGGATAACTGTGCTCACTACTCTGCTAGTTATGAACAATCTCTGCTCACGGACCGACAGGATCAGGGCAGCTTTGCAAACTGTCCTCGAGGACGCGGACTTGTCTATTCCTAGCTAGGACATCAGATGCAGGCAGGATGTATAGATGCACTGGCATGGGATGGGCCACGCTTAGACACACGCATACACACAATCTCGAGTGCAGAAAGCTAGTGCAAGGGCACCCGTCAGAATATCGCAGCCTACATGCATACACGTATATAACTGAGTTCATTCCGGTCCGGCCCAGGAGAAACAAAATCCTGAGTACGCTTTCACTGCTCGCATCGTCAACAACCCGACGCGAACATGACAAGACATTTTGATTGAACCTCACGTGAGTGCGTAATAACGAGCAGGAGTGTACACCTACACATGTGCAGGATGGCCCGATGAAAGGTACCCCATTTGTCTTTCGTTTATCACGGACCTATATGTTGAAATATTCATTTGAAATTTGGTTTGCTTGTGGTGTCATCCAATCTGTACATGCTCTCCGAGTTAATCGCGATTTCGTCTAGGTCTTTACAATTCGGTATCAGACACCTGTTTGGGGGATCACACCTTTTGGGGGCGGGGCATTATTATATTACCCAGCGACTTACCCCTGTCGACTTGATCAGCCAGCAAGCAGAGGACTATATACCTACATACATTGCACACTATGAGTATTTCTGCAGTGCGGTAGTTCATTTCATTACTGTATAGTGGTTTCACACGCTTTCTTTACATGTGCTGACTTGCGTTGAGTCTTCTTAATGCTACTGAATGCAAGGGCTATTTAGCGGCATTGCACATTCGCGGTGGTATCGATGGCTCTGTCGTTCATCTTTACAGGAGTAGAATAGTGTAAAACAACGAACACCAAGCGGAAATACGCAACGAAACCAGTTGTCCTGTGTAGAGTTCAGTTTTTTGGAATCACTGATTTCACATGCGCTTGAAGCAACGTGTTCTCATCACTAGTAGGAGTCCAGATACATACTGCAAAACTGAATACATTTAGAGGCGATTGATGACTGCGAAACAGGACAGGAGAGCGAGGACCAAACAGCAGCAAGAACTTCCGCCGAATCCGACGGCGGCGCTTCCAAAGATGATCGGCTGAGCGGCAGCGACTCTTTCACAGCAAGAGTTGGCGTAGCATTTGAAGCCACCACTGAGGGGTCGTTGGCCTTTGCTTAGACATAGGTAAGTGTTTCAAAATTCGCTATTAAAGAGTTGATAAAAATTGAAAGGACAAGTTCAACACAAGCGAAATGGCAGCAAAGTCGAAACAACCCGGCTGACGCAGCTGGCCTCGCTGATGCACTCGCCGATGACGCGACCTCCATTGCGCAGACAATCGCCTAAATTAAGACCCCTTGGCCATTATTCGATAATGGACACTGTTTGATTATTCAGAAAGGAACTAGCGTGTTGTGTTATTTTTTTTACAGGGGAAATTCTCCAATAGTGTGTCCTCCTACAATAGTGCCTATGTACATAGGGTAGCCAAAGGTTGAAATAATAGTAGTAGTTGAAAAATAATAATAGCATAAGAGCTTTGTCATGATATGCAACTTACACGGGTGGTACCTATGTATGTATTGTATGTAGGTAAATACGTTTATATGTGGTGAATAGACAGCTACACCCATCAGTAAGAAGCGTTTTAGCGGCTACTAACTATAAATCGCCCATAAAATGGAGAAAGATGACAAATAATTACAAAGTTCTGACTGAAACCTTTGCTTTACAAAGAAAAAGTTGCCCATCTCTCCAATAATAGCCCTTCTCCACTGCCCCCACTCTCCTGATGGTGGAAAATTGAGTAGTTTACGTTTACCCAGAGACAATTGGAGAATTTGCGAATGTCAATATTAAATCGTCTACCATAAACGTTTTTGCAGCCCCCCCCCCAAATGAGGCTTTTGGGTGGGGCGCGGTTGAAATGGAGTACTAAACTGAACCTTCACACGGTAATTACACCACTGTGTACATGTACATGCACTGCACAAGCACAGGTCTTCAATAAGAATCCTTCACGCTTCTAGGTGCATAAATGGTGCAAGGAACACCGCTATGCGCACTCACTGCTGCCAACGGTGTCAGTGGCCGGCTGTAGTTGATTGCCGAGCACCGTGGCGACGCCGTTGCTCGCGATCACGGTGGTGGGCAGACGGCAGCACTGCGTCCCGTAGCAGTTGTAGCCCTGCTTGTCGTTGAGGCAGTCGTAGATGCTCACGCACGGCGAGACGTACTCCAGGTTGCGACTAGCGCAGTCTGAAGAAGAACTGCTGGATTGTGCTGTGGTGAGAGTGTCGGACTCACTGCGCCACTATACTAGCACTCTCTGCAGATCCAGTCAGAATTCACGCGGTGCACGTGCGACACGAAGAAATGCAAGCACCGTAAATTTTTCAATAATAGGTCCCCCCCCCTCGAATAGTGCCCCGGTGGTGGGAAATTTGAATGGGCAAAAATAAAGTAAGTAGCTACATATGTACCACTTGTACCACTACCACTAACACTATGCTACTGTATACCACTACCAAGGTAAACCCTTCAATAAGGGACGTTTCTGCGACTATTAATACTAAATGAATCATGAAAATGGGGAGAAAAAGTGATCAAAATTATGTGGAAACTAGTAGCTTTACTAATCAAAATTGTGATGTTGCAACTGACAGTTGACATCCTCCCAAATAGTGTTTCTCCTCAAATAGTGTCCCCGGGTAGCCAGGCCCAGGGATTGAATCAACAGAACCCCGGATGTACCGTTCGAGAATTTACGGCATGCCACCTGCAGTTTCGCACCGGATTGACTGCGCGCTGTCGACACGAGCCAAACAGCAATCGCCATCAAAATCATCCTGATATTTCGCCATCGCATCATCGCTGCCATCGCACAGTACGCAGTGGTACGAGAAGTCTGTACAGAGGCCACACACTAGACTGCGTACAATAATTAGATCGTTAGATCGCTGCTATGCGCTCGCCACAACGCAATAGGCAGCAAGCAGCAGCGGCTTTCGCAAAAGCGGATGAACTGCTGAGCAAACAAAGCAGTCTCCACTGACTCACTCACGTCGTGGCTACTGCGGAATTTCGTGAGATAGAGTCAAACGAGCAGACAAGCGAGCGTTTTGAACCTAGTGAATTTCTATGAAAATCGCCTGACATCCCTATATAGGATGCGATCATGAGCTGGCTCCTGCGCTAGGAAGCTTGCAGGCAGAACTTGCGAGCTGCTCCTTCACGCTGACAGCCCGACCGTCTCATTCTACATGCATCAAAGCAAGCGTCGATCGAAGCACGGTCTGGCGAAATACGTAAGGTGCAGTAACAAATCTGCTACCCTCAGTGGCACTATTGGAAGGGGGGGGGGGGAGCACCTTTGGCTATCCAGAGGCGCTATTGGAGAATTTATGGTGCACGGACGAAAAAATCGCTTTGATCCGTCCGTTTGTTGTTTGATCGTCCGTTCGTCCGTTACTATCTCGTTTCCAGTTCACGAATGGATGCAATAGAGTTGACACTGCCTGGTTAAACGCAAACACTGCAACAACAGAGCGCGGTGAACCGTTTTCTATAAAGTCACTTGGCATCGGATGCCGTTTTCTTATCTTCAAGTGGTGCGACGATTAAAGGAGACGGCCGGTTGAGACGGGATCCAGCAATTGCGCAAATTGCTTGCGCAGCGCCTCTCTGTAAGGCTTGGGGTCGTAGTAGCGCATTCCAGGGTCGCAATCAATCGTCTTCACATGTGCCACCCGAGCGATGTCTCTCTGAAGTCTTTCGACAAACTCGGAGGCACTCTCCGCGATTCTCCTTGACGACGCTGAATGGATTCTCTCGGTGAACATTAATGTATTGTGGCAACCGGAAAGTGATATATGATTTGTTAGTAACATTTCTGCATTGTTTGCTTTCGAAATGCCTGATCCTTTTTAGCGCTAGTTAGGTACGAATCAATGCTCAACAATTGAAACGACAATTGAAACAATTAAAACGAAAAAACAAAATAAACCCACTAGAGAGTTTGTGGTCTGTTGCTTAAAAACTCAACAATTCCATTCTGTCTGTCTGTCGTAACTGGTGCGAGCGGTGTCTCACCCGGCATGTAGACAACATCGCACTTGAGGCCCCAACAGGTCATGACCCTCCAGCAGTATCCGATCCAGGTTTCGTCGATCCAACAGGAGCCTCCGAACCTCGGATCATAGACCATGGCAACGGGGCACACTTTTAGGACTTCGTCGCCGTCGAAGACGCCTTTGCGGAACTTCAGCACTGCCGTGTTGTTCGTGCAGAAACTGAGCGGATAATCTAGTCGGCCCGAATGAAACAAGGGCTTAGTTATAGGGTTTACAGTATTTTTGGCTTGTAAGGACCAGAAATACCATTATGTAGTCGTTGTAGAAAGTGATTGGCAGATGGAAACGTGCAAGTATGTAAAAGTCGTGACTATTGCATCTGTACAGCAGTGTTGCCACCCCATTGACTGGTTGAATTAACGCAGCCCCACATTCCCCATCGAATAATCACCCCCACCCCAATGACCGCAGCCTTCCTCCACTCCCGCCCCCAAATGCCGGGCAAAGCGCAGCTTGAGAAATGCGCAAGTACAGCTGTACCCTTCGGGAAAGAGCAGCACAGGCTCGCAGGCTCCATCTGCAGCGCACTTCTGAATCTGCCGCACGGTGGCGGCCCGGTCGGCGGCGGTGCCTCTGTCAAACCAGATTACCGACACACGACCCGACAGCCGATTTTGGATGTACTGAAAGCGAGCGAGAAAGTGTACTGCATCTCTGCCAGTTGAAAGATCTGCGTAAAATGCAAAACGCGAAACACCCACATTTGCAGGCAGTACCGAAGATTTTTTTTGGAAATATTTTGTCACGCGCAAAAGCTTTACCCCAATAAGTCCCTTGTGTTTCTGTCCGGTCATGGTGTAGGCTCTGTCGCTGCACAGCATCTGAATGTCGTTGGGCGTCGCGTGAGGCGCGGCGACGCACACGCTGCCATTGGTAGGCCGATAGTGGGCGTTATGAAAAGTTACGTCCAAACCGTAACTCCGGATTGTCAGAGTCGTATAGCTAAAAAACGGACAAGTCGTAAAAACTAGTTCTCCGACAGTACCTCCTCCCAATAGTGCCCCTCGGCAGGCTTGGGCAAAATAATAAAAAGAAACTAAAAAAACTTTAAATTAACTGGAATTTTTTTAATAAACAAAAATGTCAAAAATGTCAAAAGAGAGCTAAAAACGAGGCAAAACTTTGGTTTTAGTGCGTTTTTAAACCTACTTAGTAGCAGCCTGGATAAGCTAAATATCCGTAATTAGCACTATTGGAGGTGTTCTGGAGGCTGTCAAACCAAGTCTCAACAGTCGACTCAAGTTGACCAAAGTGCACTTCTAATGACTTTTAATGCCTTAGTTCGCTGTTATTGATGCTCTACTAGGCCTAAAACACCTTTTGCAACATTGATTTGACATCTAAAACGGTCTCTGAGAACATTTGATGAAAAGTGTCTTTTTTAAATTATTTTAATTTAAAAAAATGAATTTTTTTGTACCCAAGCCTGTCCCTGGGTAGGCAAAGGTTTAGGGAATAGCATTTCCAGAGTAATATGTATACAATTACAATGTACCTCATAACAACGTTTCTGTCGCTTGTAAGTAAATACCAACATTGCATCATGTTCATGCCTAACACACTATCTCAAAAATCCATTAAAAGGTTACGCCGTCCATTATTGAGTTTGAGGTTGTGGCAAGATTAACTATTTTGGAGAAGTTGGTTTGCTAATAAATCAAACAATACAAAGCACGTTTTAGGCCACTTACACTCGTCTTGTGTAATCCCACACTCTCTCCCTGAAGTCGCTCTCCAACACATTCTGCAGAAGAGAAACCAGTAGTACCAGATTGGCTGTCGCGAACAACGCCACTCTGTGAGGTGCGAAGATTAGGTACCTAACCAGAGCACCAAATAGCCACAACAACTTGTCTTGAGTGGACAGAGAGACAGCATTTCGAGGCAGCGAGCGCAACATAAAATTCCAGCTAAAATGAGGAATTGTAGCAGTTCCAGGCGGGCAATGGGAACAAATAGGTAACCAACTGTTTGATTGGAGCTTCCTGAAATCTGGCAGTTATGTCGTCTTCTATCAGTGTCTCTACACCTTCACGCATCAAGTCAATACTGCTCGATAGACACGCCATGCCTGGTGTTGTTCCGTTCAGTTGAATGGACTTCTTCACTTTCGGTTGTTTCTGACACACATTTTCCCAAGGCTTTTCCAGAACTTTTGTGACATATTTGCATTCTGTTTCCATTTGAGTCGTTATGACTGGTCCAAAATTGTAGAAGAAGAATAGCTTGAACGTTGTTTGACACTATACATCGTTTGTGTTAATTCCTTTAATGCGTTTTTGGAAGCCATCATACACGCTCTACACAGCCCAGTCGTCTGGACTCCAAACTCTAGAGTGTCAATCAACTTTCCAGCATCTTTCTATAGCAGTGATTTACTTGCTTGAACTGCACAGAAAACATCGTGACGCATAACACCACCACGTAATAAACCAAATGAAACCACAAATACAGCTTGAACAGAGCCAAACCGAACTCAATCATCTTTTCTACTGCAACGAAATCTAATTTCAGAAGCTTTGGCGCTGTAAATCTGCTGCCTACAAGTTGCTATATATTGCTTATCTTCTAAGTGCAGAGTTTTTGGGTGTGCGCGTTGCTTTGATTGTGTGCATACTGGCTAAAATGCTAGCTAGCCCAGCGTGGGAGGAAGGCAAAGTGGCAGAGACGCCCTTGTATACACTTGCTAGTGCTCCACCCAGCCAGGCATATACACGTACACGTGTAGAATCAGCAATAGAGCTACCCTGAGTGTGCACACAAGGGTAGGGTAAAACGATACGGCTTCCTTTGAATGCTACGCACAACCAGAGGATCGATACAGCCACCAGAACAACTGGCTACATAAATAACACACAAGAAGTGGGTGAAGTGGGTGAAGTAAGTGGAGATGCAGACAGAGGCTCTCATAAATATTGATCACGAAACAGTTTGAATAAAGTTCGAATGCGTACGTACACAGTGCTCACCATTGTATGCAACAACACAGAAGCTATAATCCTTGATTCCTTCATTCTTCGTGTACATCTGTCTACAATAGGGTGACCTACACCTAGCACTTATGTACCTATAGGTATATGAGCATATGGCATCAGCCTCCTACACATGCATTGTATTCACCAACGGAGCGCTGAGGGCAAGCTGCTTGGCAATGACTCACTCAATGACGATTTAGCACTTCGTACACTCTGACTTCATCATTTGTCAGCAGGTAAAGCTTGGGGTGCGTATCGTTGTGCAGCGCTGCCTGTTCAACGTTCAGGACTGCTTCTACGTTCGTCGTGTGCTGACTGGCTAGAACGCCTTCTGCAGTGTAGTTCTGGAACACTACGATGGTGTCGTTGAGATGTCCTAGAGAAAATGTTGTTAAATTTTGAAATAAATTTGAATATGATTCGGCAGACATTACCTACGTCCATACCTTGCCGAACGGCAGCCACGTGGAATCCGCGAGATTCCTTGCTGTGGGAAAACACAACATACTGGTGAAGGTGGGATTCGAGATCCCGCGCTAGTGAAAAGCAGTTTGAGAAACTGAACATACTCGAACTCGTTTGGCCCCAATCATTATGGTAAATGCAGAGCTAAACAAAACCATAAAAATTGCACTTTTCATGGTGAACCGAAACGCTCTCACTTGGTAGCTAATCTTGAGGCAGTTTCTGGCTGAATTCTGATGATTTTGAGCTCTTCTAGGCACCGTTTGACAGAGCTTTGTCAGTACCGCCACGGAGACCGGTGATATTGGTTTGAACTGGACGACATCGCACCGCTTGTTGGCGCCCACTTCTAAAATAATGGAAGAATGAGCACTTGACGTTAATTGAATCATAACAAATGCACACGATGAAATTCGGTTTTGTGAGTGTGGCATTTGGTTTTGCTGTCATTGAAAGACGTTCAGTGCATCATTTCCTTTAAGATTAATTAAATGTTCAAGCGTCACTATGTACGCACCATAGAAACATAACTACTGCTTGATCTTTGTCCATGGACAAAAAAAAATTATAAGTTGCTTCTTGCCCCAGGATACACTATTGGAGGGGGCGGGGGAGTGCACGTTTACTATTGTTTCAGTCTTTCCAGTCTATTGGAGCACTATTGGAGGATTTACGGTGTGCTATGAATTGCCCACCTTGCAGGCAATGGTCGAGCGGGAACAGGAAGCTGACCAGTGGTCTCCGATTGGCGGCGACGCCACTGTGGTTGGCAAATCTCTTGAACGCCACTTCCAGGCCAGATTCACCTTCGCCACAAATGAGCAGCTCCGGATTTGACAGTCTGAATTATAGTTGATGTCAAGACCCAGTCAGCAGTTCGGACAAGCAAGTCAGCTACCTCTAGCCAGTGGTTACATCATTAAGAGGCGTTCCACAGAATTTCCAGGTATCTGATGCACGCAAAAAAATAGATTTTGCTAAAATCGATTTTAGGGGGGTCCAGATGAATGTCCCATTGGTGGTGGGAACGCTCGTTTCGACCATCGACCTTCACCTGCTCCGGAGGGGTCTCCTAAGTGAGACCACTGAAATGCCAAAAATTGACCAAAAAATGGGACTTGGTTGTTTTGGGCCGCCTCCCTCGAGGGTGGTGTGCCTAGGAGGGTGGCTGGTAGGTGGCACCACTAAGTTAACAACTCTACTAGGACACCCCAAGTTGGCACCTCTCTGCACCCCTCCTAGCTTATGTTACAATGCTCCAAAAAAGGGTGCGCTAATTTTGCAAAAATGGCCATAAGTGCTGTGCCACCAAATATTTTTTGCCCAAAACTTACCAGCATCGGGAGAACCCTTGGGGCACTCTACTCTCAAATTTATAGAATCTAAAGCCCTGGCGTTCGGCAGTTATAAGCCAAAACCTTCCAAATGCTCTAAAAATGGGTGCGCTAATTTTGCAAAAATGGTCATAAGTGCTGTGCCACCAAATATTTTTTGCCCAAAACTTAGCACCAAAGGGGCGACCCTTGGGGCACTCTACCCTCGAATTTATAGAGTCTAAAGCCCTGGCGTTCGGCAGTTATAAGCTGAAATTTTCAAATTTCGCGTTTTTTGGCGCGATTTTTTGCCCTTTTGTCATTGTCTTTCGCGCAAATTGGCCCTCCCCTTCACGATTTGTTGTGTTACACAAGCCCGCATACATGGCTGACAATGCGCCGAACTTGAGCTGCACAGCTCTCAAACGTCATAGGTGCAAATCTCTCAAACAAACTTGTGTTGGCGGTTTTGCTGTGTTGTGGATGCCCTGTGACCAACCCAATGCTATGTACCTATGTATGGGGTCATGGTACTTTACTAGCAACGCATAGTTTGACAGATTCAGACACACAGATGCACAGATTCTGACTGATCTAACCCATTAGACCTACTTTAGAACACCATCAAACGTTTACCAAGCTAGGCCCACCACAAACCACTGCATGGTGGAGTATGTCCTTTGAACGGTGGCGCCAATAGCCAACCACTGCCATGTTAATCTGTAGTTGAGCTTCTAGACTGTCTGGATTTGATAGTGGCTGGTTTCTGCCAAACGGTGCGTTGCTACTGAAGCACCGTGCGTGACGCCATACATAGCATTGGGTTGGTCACAGGGCACCCACAACACAGCAAAACCGCCAACACAAGTTCGTTTGAGAGATTTGCACCTATGACGTTTGAGAGCTGTGCAGCTCAAGTTCGGCGCATTGTCAGCCATGTATGCGGGCTTGTGTAACACAACAAATCGTGAAGGGGAGGGCCAATTTGCGCGAAAGACAATGACAAAAGGGCAAAAAATCGCGCCAAAAAACGCGAAATTTGAAAATTTCAGCTTATAACTGCCGAACGCCATGGCTTTAGACTCTATAAATTTGAGGGTAGAGTGCCCCAAGGGTCGCCCCTTTGGTGGTAAGTTTTGGGCAAAAAATATTTGGTGGCACAGCACTTATGGCCATTTTTGCAAAATTAGCGCACCCTTTTTTGGAGCATTGTAACATAAGCTAGGAGGGGTGCAGAGAGGTGCCAACTTGGGGTGTCCTAGTAGAGTTGTTAACTTAGTGGTGCCACCTACCAGCCACCCTCCTAGGCACACCACCCTCGAGGGAGGCGGCCCAAAACAACCAAGTCCCATTTTTTGGTCAATTTTTGGCATTTCAGTGGTCTCACTTAGGAGACCCCTCCGGAGCAGGTGAAGGTCGATGGTCGAAACGAGCGTTCCCACCACCAATGGAACATTCATCTGGACCCCCTAAAATCGATTTTAGCAAAATCTATTTTTTTGCGTGCATCAGATACCTGGAAATTCTGTGGAACGCCTCTTAATCGTCAGTCGAGTGCACAAACGCATGTCCGATCAAGGCATCTACGGGATCGCATACCTAATTCAGCATGCCCTCATAGGGCTTTACAAAAGTGCCCCGCTAAGATGGGGAAAACCTATAGCCAACCAATGCACAGTGCATCACGCAGTGCTGTCTCTCTCAGCAGCTTTGCAAACAACTGCATGCGCGCAAGATGCGCAATGACGACGCACTTGGTGGCGGCGACGTTGAAGAGACCGCACTGGCGGACGACGCTGTGCGGGGTCGACTTGATGCTCATGGGCTGGAGCTGCGGCTTCTCTGCTGCACGCCAGCACGTCACGCACGTACGCGTGCCGTCCGCCGCGCAACGGCCGCTGCAGCAGGCCAGCGCGCTGTCTGCAGCAAGTTATGTAGCAGTCGGACACGTTCTGCCACTCCTCACCCCAGTCCAGCGGTGCGATAATACTTTTGTAATTGTGCCAACTGTAAATACAGTGTATGTGTACATACAAATGCCAAAAAGAATGGTGTGATTACACTACATGTATGTATACTTTTCATTCAATGAGTACCGTAAATCCTCCAATAGTGCCCTCTCTTCAATAGTGCCCCCAGGGTAAGAAATGCCGTAAACCCTATAATTAGCCCCTTATAATTATACACCCTCACTTTGAGTTAATAAGCTCCCTCCCCCCCCCCCCCCCTATAATTACGCCCTGCCCTCCCCTCTCCCTAAATGGACCATCGTCTGAAAGGCGACATTTTCTGGGTAAAGAGAAAGGTTAGGATAGGCTGAAAGCATAGTGCCACGAGGGCGCAATTGGAGAGTTGACGGGAACTGCAGTCGACACTTATTGCACCGATTGGGGTCTACCCAACACCTTTACTCAAACGCGCATGCAATGCAATGCAGTCAAGGCAACTGGATCCTACCCAAACTCACTGTTATCAGCGGAATAGACGGAGCATTCAGCCTCTGCAAAGTAGTCTGCGCCGAACGCGTGCGGCAGTCGGTCCAAATCAACAACGCTTCGAACACTGCCGAGCTTCTCGTCTTGGAAAGGTGTCAGATGCACCTGTGCAGAGTTACGAAACCGTTTCGCTTGTAGGTGCAGCTGAAGCAGAAGGAGAAATGTTGCGTGCAATGTACATACATGTACATTGTTCTCTAGTGTTCGTTTTCGATGGGAAAAATGTGATTCACCAACTGAGAAACAAAAAAATACATATGTAGTGTTAGCTTAATAGTGCAAGCATATCAATAGCACCCCAGTGTGTAGGTAGTAGGTACTAGTGTTTCAGCAGTGAGATACGTACGCGGGCAATATTGGTGAGAGAGGACACTACAGGAGGGGTGGGGTACTGGGATGGGCACAACTGGGTCTTATAGATATAGCAGACTATGGCTCGCCTTGAATACAAAACAGTTGCTGATCGTTCGACTCACATTATTCGAAAGAGGATTGAGAATTAGTCGATTCTCTTGTCGAATGTCGATGTCCCTTTTGAATCGCAAGAAGATGTACTCTGGTGGCATAGAAAAAGACGGTAAAGCGAGCAGAGACAACACTGCTAATACAATTCCAGTAAGCATAGCTAATGCAAGCACAACACAGCAGCTGATGCCAAGCAATAATTTGGTCGACAACCGGTATCGTGGTGTCGGTGGTTGTTCGTCGTTTGGTGCAGCCGCAATCTGTCCGTCTGAACAAAATGTGAAAGGCATTGCTGCACGCTACCTAACTTGCGCACGCACGCACGCACACGCGCACGCACGCACGCACGCACGCACGCACGCACGCACGCACGCACGCACGCACGCACGCACGCACGCACGCACGCACGCACGCACGCACGCACGCACGCACGCACGCACGCACGCACGCACGCACGCACGCGCGCGCACTCACGCACGCACGCGCGCACGCACGCACGCACGCACGCACGCACGCGCGCACGCACGCACGCACGCACGCACGCACGCGCGCGCGCGCACGCACGCACGCACGCGCACACGCACGCACGCACGCACGCACGCAAACTCACGATGCAAGTCGTGAAAGTTCTCGAACGGATTTCTCGTAATGTTAAATGTCGGCCCTCTGAAATCCTCATCCTCATCCGCTGGCGCATCCACGCTTACACATCTTGACGGCTCTCTAAAAACCATAGCAGCCTTTTCCTCTAGCCTTGGCGTAAAGACGAACACTCGCTTTAGGAGAACTCCAAAGCGCATTGTGAAAGCGCTTGTGAAAACCGTTTTGCAAAACGCGAGCTGCGCGGGCAGGGTGGTATGGGATTGCCTATATATGTATACACACTTTTATCGGGGCACTTTCGTTTAATAACCGTTTGCCAAAAAGTCATGGCGCGAGGAATAATATGTTCATTCCGATGTGCAATACCTTTGCGCCAGGGCCAGTGACGGCGCCTACACTAAATTCGCAATCAAGCCTGGTCGCTTGGGTGTTTTGGACATAAAACGTCGCTCTCAAACCTATTTTTGGACGGTTGCCTGATAACCCAGACCGGTGAGTATACCTACAAGGATTACGACCAGACTTAACGGATTCACGTATAAAGTGGAGTTGCTCAACAACCCTCGAACAACACCTCTTGTTACCGCAATAAAACTTCAGGTCACACCCAAAAACTAAACAAACCAACCGGCGTATTCGGCCAATAGATACAGTTTCCGCCGCTCTTCTGTGAATTTCGGAGCCCAGCGATGCTCTGAAAGATGTGCGTGGGCGTCTTTGTTTCTGGAAAGTGGTCTACAGGTAAGGGCGTTGGCTCAACTGTCTTTCAGAATTGTACCCTACACGCCTAACGGTTCGCAAAATCTTTACCGAAAGGTTATCAGTGCTTGGAATGCTGTTGATGCGCCAACAACAAGGCCAACAGCCACTTTGTATGACAATTATCGAATCGTACGAGCGGTTCTGTTAAGCGGACACTGGTTTTAAATGGCCATGAAACCTTGTATGACAATTGTCTTCCCTCCACCCGTTCCCCCAACGACAGGCGTTCCTCACCATACAAAATCGTAAGGTATGTACTTGTCATCTCTTTCTATTCCTTTCTTAAGGTCGCCGGAGTTAGGAGCGTTTCGTGCATGCAAGTACTGTACGTGTATACGTGAGAGTACGTGAAAGTGTGTGAGAGAGGTGTTTGGTGAGAGTGTAGTACCATAC
>JASAMY010000646.1:0-32500 GCA_030248085.1 Paralinhomoeus sp. GSCO2_6 | reverse complement strand
GACGAACTGGCGAACAGTTTGTCGGTCAATTTGAACATGCAAATCTGAACGTAGCTTCTGAACGTGATCTGATCTGAACGTCTATAGCACGTAGCCTATTTTCGAAATTCTATAGCACGTGAGTATGCGTTGGATCGCAAAGCTGAGACACACATATAGTTAGTTGTTCCGCAGAAAGCACTCTCGTTCTCTTATGACCTCCCCTGCTACCCTACGCCCCCCCCCCTTCAAAGAAAGGCCCAAGATCGAGGCTTGAATTGTACCGGTTCTCGAAGCTCCTTACAAATCTCTGCGCAACATTGACCAACGTGAAGGGGTTTTGCGTGGACTTGTATTGCTTTTAGCGTAGACTTTGCTTTGCACATTATCATATAGGTACCGTACTACGTCCAATGTATCGTAAAACATCCAAACATTGGAGGGTCCGAGATTGGAGAAGAGGCACTATTGTTTTAACTTTAAAATTTGTCTTTGCAGATTAATTTAGCATCGGGAATGGTCAATTTTGCAGTGCTTTTTAGCAATGGAAGGGGGTCTACTATTGAAAAGAGGACACTATTGGGGTATTTGCGATATCGTTTTGTCTGTGGCTGTTTTGGTGTTGAGTGAGTTCTGCGTGCTGTGCGCGTGCCGTGCTGATATAAAACAACGAGTACCTGCGCGTACCGTGTGATAGTGGTGCGTGCAGAAGTTGCCATCCTCCAAAGCGCACCGCCTGCACAGCACCACAGCGTCTCGGTGGGTCACCAGCTGGTAATGTAGCACGTCGCAGCGATGCTCTAAAGGCAATGATGATGCAAACGAGTCAAACTTGCTACCCAGATTTGACATGCGATAGACTCGACGCCGCACCGATGACAGTCTACAGTACAAAACCCTCTTCAATTGCCCCATTGCTTGCGGGCTTTTAGTACTTTGCCTCCCGCCCCCTGCAACTGGCCCCAAAAAAACTGGTAATGCGTTCACGTTATGTAGGTGTGTTTTCCAGTTGATGTCAGTCAGCTGAAAGAACACGATCTGCACACGAACCTCCTTCGCAGACTTGGGCAGGGAACAAGAAGGTTGTGTTGCCCCGTCCTCCTGTGTCATCGGATTCTCGGGAAGCATTGAGAAGCGGCTTGAAGGCGATCTCGACACCCGAATGTCCAACGCCACAGACGAACGACGCTGGGGCGGCCCCAGAGCCATGCCCTGGCCCGCTGAGTGGTGAATTGATGTTCATGCAGGCGTTGGTGTTAGTGTTGGCGTTGGCGTATGGCGCAAGAGCAGCGCTATTTAAGGAGGCTATCATTGGCTCGTGACACCTTGATGTCTAGAGGCACTACTAGCCAAAGACACCTGCAATCTAAGACAGCGACAGCACGAACAGATCTATTGACAGAAAATCGTCAGTAGATCCATCGAGAATCAAACCCAGAACCGTGCGCGCAAGGAGTCGATTCTCTACCACTAGGCCATTCGCTGCCCAAATGCAGGCTACCACCCAGGATCACTGCACGCCTTTACAGGACACACACACACCCCACACTACGTGTGGTGAGGGCGATCGCACGTGCGTGTCCTGTAAAGATGCGCACTCACGCTGAATCCGCCAGGAACGGGCCGCACTGATGGATGAGGCTGTGAGGCGTGGAGCGAATAGTCGCCAGTGCCCGGAGGCGGGCGTCCCAGCAGCTGACGCACGTACGCGCTGGCTCCTTGTAGCACGGGCCGTCGCAACAGAACGACACGCCACCTAATGTTTTCCTACAGTATACAGTACAAACCATACAATTATTGCACACCGGTTTGCAGTATTCAGGAGTTTACAATGACACGGACTTTTCAGTACGTAAAGTCTGGTAAATCCTTAGGGGGGTGGGGGGCTACTACGAACTATTGTAGAACGTTTGCAGTGTTTAGAGACACACCTAACAAACGAGTACTGTAAACACATGTACCACAACCGTACAATGATTCTGTGTACGAATGTACCTACCTTTCAAAAAGTAGAGCCAGCAGTTGGCACTGGAGTAGTAGTCGATTGGCAGGACCGTGTTGGAACCGTTGATGTTCACGACCACCGGTGGCTGGCCCTCTTGCGTGACATCGAACAGCGTCTGCTGCACCGAGTTGACGTCCTGCTTGACCAACAGGATCAGCTAAACTTATCGATTTACCTTAAATCCTCCAATAGAGCCTTTCCCCTCTCATAGTGTTTCTTCCCCCTTCTAATAGTGCCCCGTGTTAGGCAAGGTTGAAAGTATCGTGCCCTGGGGGCACTATTGGAGGATTTACGATACATGCCGTTAGTGCGCGTAGGTTTAAGCGTCTTGATAGGCGCACGCAACACAACCGCGGGCCCAACGACGACGCTAACCTTGCTGTTGTCCTCTGGATCCTCGACGATCCGATGGTGTTCGTGCTCGTTGAGAGGCAGCGAACGGTTGAACTCGAGAGCGGGCATTGCAGAGCTCTCGTCGCCAGCCATAGACAGGGCCAGAGACGCCCAGACGGCGAACACCACCACCGGAACCAGCGTGGCGCACCCGATCTTTTTGGGGTGCCTTCGGAGCCAGCCCGGGAGAATTGCGAAGGGAGGCACTGCTGGCGGGCCTTGGGGTGGCACGACCTCTCGTCCAGCCTCGGTTTCGGCCTCACTATCAGCCTCACTCTCGGCCTCACTTTCAGGGCCAGGAAGCTGCGGTTGGGGCTCGTCGTCGGCAACGATGGACACTGTTCCACTTGATTCGGACGAAGCGACTGGATGAACGATGGTGACGATCGGATCAAGGTGCACCGACTCATACGTACCGCTGCCGGTTGAATCTAGAGCGAACGTGCTTTGTGAATGCTATTAGTACGGTCAGTACGCCCGTGTGTGCAAGTCTTCGACGCTGCTTAGTTTTTGTGATTCCGTTCTGTGCGGTCGAATGCACACCGTACACTACACACCCTCAGAAACTATTTGGTACAACATATTTTGTACTGAAGTTTAATGCATTTTGTTATCAACAAAGAAGAAAACGAAAGAAAAAAGTTTGCAGTTTGCCACCCACCGGACTCAGGAGGAGAGACTTCTGTCGTTTCAGCGTCACAGTTGCTTGATCCCTCCTCCGAGTGACTGTCGAAGATGTTTGGGTCAAAGACCTCCTGCAGTTCTAACACCAACCCCCAGCTGCTGTCTACTGTCGAAGACGTGCCGTCGACGCTGCTGTTTGGTGGAGCCGGGGGCAGCAGACGCGCCAGCGCCGGGTCCGTCGAGGCGTACGTCGACGTCGTCTGCGTGAACCGGCCGCTGCTCCTCTCGGAGCCATCGGCCTGCGCAGCCGCGGGTTGTTGGGGCTGTTGGTATGGCTGACCTGGCCAGCTAAAACCGGTGTGCGTGGCGAAGCGCGCTTGCGTGCGTGCGTGCGTGCCCGTGCGTGCGTGCGTGCGTGCGTGCGTGCGTGCGTGCGTGCGTGCGTGCGTGCGTGCGTGCGTGCGTGCGTGCGTGCGTGCGTGCGTGCGTGCGTGCGTGCGTGCGTGCGTGCGTGCGTGCGTGCGTGCGTGCGTGCGTGCGTGCGTGCGTGCGTGCGTGCGTGCGTGCAGGTGGGTGCGCGCGGTCGTGCCGGTGCGTGCGTGCCGGTGCGTGCGTGCGCACGTGCGTCCCAGCGTTAATTGTACCAACCCTGCGTTTTGGCCGCTGTACAGTCCACCGGCCATCGTTTCAATGACTAAACTTCTACGTTCTTGGGTTTGTGCATAGTTTTCGCATTCATCTAAAAAGCATGTGACTTTGGGGCCTCGTGTCGTGGTATTCGCCTTATCGCAAGAGAATACGGTTGTTTGCAGCTTGGCTACGTGTTGGTGTGTGCACCAATATACCGGCACGCCGTGTTGCTCAAAGAATGAAATGCAAAACTTAATGAAACAAATTACATGCTATATGATTGAATGTAACACTCTGGCGAATTGCCTCGGCCCACAGTTACATACATATTGTGGTTTTCTCTCGATTATTGTACTTTGTGTGACTCACGCTTTTTCTGTATGTTGCGGTCCCGTTGTCTGAGTGCTATTACTACTAGTGATGGCAATTTTGACGTTTTTCATTTTTAGGTAGGTAGGTTAGGTAAAACTGGCCGCAAAAAGGCCTTAGGTAGGTTAGGTTAGGTAAGCTAGATTTTTCTGCTAGGTAGGTAGGTAATCGGGCAAATTCTTTAGGTTGTAGGTAGGTAATTTAGGTAACTCCAAGCTGTCAAGTGTCAGGCAATATTGCATGCATGTACTGTAAACTTCCGAGCTGTGATTGCCAGCACTATGCATTGAGCACACGCACGCACGTACACACGCTCGCTCGCACGCACGCACGCACGCACGCACGCACGCACGCACGCACGCACGCACGCACGCACGCACGCACGCACGCACGCACGCACGCGCGCGCACGCGCCGACAGACATACGCGTACACACCTGCACGCATGCGCGCATATGCTAGCATGCACTCCATCTGCCATGCACCCAACGGATAATGGACGCTCTTTGTTTTGCCGCCACAACTGCTACAGTGCTTCGATCGACCTGAAACTTGGAATATATGTTTGAAATACCTAAACTTAGATGTGTGCTAAGCGAAATTGCATTTGGTTTACAAAATCTATTTTATTTCACCCCAAACAGATCACTGATTTTCGAAGTGACTGCCGCCGGCCACTTCGCACTTTTCGCAGCGTGCCACGACGGATCTGCAAATTTTTGTGCACAAATCACTTTCCAAGCTATCGAATGCCATCACAATGGACTCTTTCAGGTTTACGGTAATCTCCCTTTATAATCAGGCTGCACACTTTGAGACTGTGTAGCTTTAAGTTTTCTTGACCAAACGCAATTTCGCTTGGCTCACATCTAAATTTAAGTATTTTCAACATATATTCCAAGTTTCAGCTCGATCGAAGCACTGTAGCAATTGTAGCGGCAAAACAAAGAGCGTCCATCATCCGTGGGCCACCCTGTATCCCTGTATCACGTTATAGGGTTTACGGTACATTCCGTTTCGATGGGCATACCGTTCCGTCAGATGGGCATACGCATGTATGTATGTACGTAACATAACTGGCCTTTGCATTGCAGACACTGTTAGCACCAGTGGCGTAGCCAAGGGGGAGGAGCAGCTTCCACCTCTGAAATTCTCCGAAGCTCAAATTTCTTGACTTGGCACCTAACCTCTGTTGCAAAGTGGCAATAAGCGTGTAGACAGATTGGACAGGACAGTGTCTGGAAGCTTCCCCAGTCGAAATGTCCAAAAAAATTCGACAGTGTCCCCCCTTTTGCAAAATTGAACTTACCCCTCCCGCCACTTCTGGCTGCGCCACTGGTTAGCACGCGTGCATTCTCTCCTGGTCCTCGAAGGCGGTTTGGCAACGAAGCGGCTAGAGCGACCGTCGAACAAAAGTGGGGCTGTGGCATAGTCCGCAAAACGTTGGATTCCTGCCGCGAGGAATTCGATTCCTTGCTGGGCAAAACCACGGCAACTCCCTTGGGCAAGGGGTTAATCCACAATTGCTCCGGTTTCTGGCTGTACCGTGGCTTTGGTCTAAAATCGGTGCCAGGTGGGGCCCACCTTGCCTCGCGGCAAAACAACGCCCATCGTTATTTATACGGCGTCGCCCTGTGATCTTTAATTCAGTTCACGGCCATTGTGCTGTGTCGGTGGTTGTCGTCAAAGTAAAGTTTAAGAAAGTTTGAGACACAAAACAGAATCTGAGTGGTATCGGTGGTCCCGACGTGGAGAATGTGTACAGCATACTCATGATCGCACTGACCCACAACTGAACAACGGACACTGAACGACGCGTCAGATGATCGCGGAAGAATGGTTGGAATGCTGGCTCTGTGTATTTGCATGAACAGCGATGCGGCTAGTTGAATGAACATACGCTGAATCGCAATGATGCATCAGGCCCCACGCGGTGCGTGCCAAGACAATTGCGCGTGTAAACATCTCTGCTCTAGAAGGACTCTTCGGCTCTTCCCGTTGGGCCAAAGCAGCCTCAGTCAACAAGTCTTGCAGTCTTGCAAGTGGTGTGGTGAGTGACTAGCAAACTGACCAAGTAAACGCTACACCGCAGCAGGTACATGTGGGTATGTTTAGACATCGTACACCGGATAATTAGCCCTCCCACATGATGCCCCCTCCCCTAGAATTACGCACTTGCACTCTCTTTCTTCTGGAGGCACCTGCACCCGTTAGTATTTTTCTAAGTGATTTACTGTACGTCGGTTTTCTGAAGCAGATGCTGTGCAGCCTGGTCTTGCTGCTGCACGTGGGACTGTTCGAGTGTGAAAGGCGTCGTCGGCTGTCCGAGATGTCGGGCAAGTGGCGACCCATTCACTACTTCGTGGAGCTTCGACTACAGGACGTCTTGAATGGATCGGGCCCATCGCCTTCCAGTGTCGAGGAGAGGTTCTTGCCTTACGACGGTCGGGTGCGCATCCTGCTGAAGCACACGCGGCCGGGCATTACCAATCTGAGCGCAACGACCCCTCCACCGCTTGTCGATCCTGTCGAGCTCTGGAGCAAGCACCTCGAGATCAAGGTCAACACGGCGAGGCTGTACGATGCCGGCTCCGGAACCACTTACCCGGCATTGAACTGGGCAACGAATATAGAGGAAGACTACGTCTCCATCCACTTCGGAGAACTGAAGAGCTGGAGCGCGATCTACGCGCTGGAAGTGGAATTCGAGGGATCGGTGGCGACGACCAAGGGCGAACGTGTGCTCTACCGATACTTGCACGAATATTGGGAACCTGAACGGTTGGTCCGATTCCTTGCACCGACGATTGGTCGGATTTTTTGCACCGACGATTGGTGCGTGAACGACGACGCGCCTCGTTCACAGCTACTACGGACTATTGACTGACAGGAGGGACGAGCCACTCTTCCCCTGTTTGCACTCGGAACGATACGCCTTCCCCAGCGTCGTCACGCTGCGCGTCGAGCGGCCCCCGCACATGCCAGCCTTCTCCAACTCCTACCTACAAACCGAGACGGTCACGGCGCGAGGCTCTATTCTCCAGGAATTCGAGGCCGTCACTAAAATTGTACCACCACAGGTGGCACTCGCCGTTGTGCCCTGTTGTAGTCAGGTTGGACGGACACGTGAATTTGACCTTCCTGGCGGTTTGCTCTCGGTGCGCAGTCGCCTCTAAGATTCAGGCCTATTGGTAGTGCGCGGTTGCATTCGCTTCAGATGTGGGGAGAAGACCACAGGAGCCTTTACTTTGGAGATAAATACGTCAAGTTGTGCTTTGTCCACTTGGAGGTTGACCAACTGAGGCTCTATGGCCGCATGCGTGAGTGAGTGCGCCCGCGCCGTGTACATATTAGGGATGAGCATGGGCTGGGCGGGCCCGGCCCGGCCCGGCCCAGCCCGGCCCATGGGCCGGGCTGGGCCGGAATCCCAGGCCCATCCTGTGGGCCGGGCCGGGCCGGGCCTGCGTTTTGGGGGTGTGGGCCGGGCCGGGCCGGGCCGGACGTTCCTGGCTAAAACATAGGAATCTACATTGTATGTTATGCATATTGTAAGTAACGGCGACTATTCAGCAGAAAGGAGGCATTAAGGACGCGAGTGCGCCTAAAAGTTCGTCGTGACGGCGTCGTCTCACTGTTAATCTAGCGCGTTGGTCGCGACGTTGCCGTCGTCGTCGCCGTTGCCGTTTTCGTTGTCGTCACGGCCCTTAGACCGTGAGGCACAGACGAGCAGACAACAGACGTGAAGCGACGACGACGACGTAGTACTAAAAGGCATGAGCATCTGGCGCTAGCCCAGCCTCACGTCCATCGCGAGCAAGGCGCTCGTGACGACTGCCAGCTCGGCGCCCTCCAGGCGCCGCCTCTACATCACTGGCTTGGCGACGATAGATAATACATCAGACATGGGCAGCGCCTTTTTTTTCTCAACAAACCCTTTGTGAGCGGCCAACTTCAATTGACAAACACGGTCAATCTTGAGGCCAAAAAATGGTTGGAAGCTGTAAAGCCAGAAGCGCCATTCTCTGTGTATGTGTAGTGAAAAAACGCGAACTGGCGTACGTACATGTACAACTTATTTTAGTGCACCACTGTACTTATTTCTTGGGATGGGCCGGGCCGGGCCGGGCCTGGAATTTGAGCAGTTGGATGGGCCGGGCCGGGCCTGGGCCTGGTTTTTGACGCGTGGGCTGGGCCGGGATGGGCCGGACTATCTGGTGGGCCGGGCTGGGCCGAGATCTTCAGGCCCATGCTCATCCCTAGTACATATGCTTGTAACGAGGGGTAGAGCGTTGGAAGGGGGTACCCAACCCCACCCAGTCTACCCGCCCCACCCAGTCTACCCACCCCACCCCACCCACTCTACCCTTTCCCAGACTCACCCCCCCCCCCTCTCTTTATTGCTTTTCAACTGGTCTACTGTTATAAAGGTTGAGGGTGCTATTATTTCTGTTCAGTGTTCTTTACCCTGAAAAGCCAAACGACGCTATTTAACCCTAGGCATTTTGACCCACTTTTGTCTAAAAGAAGTGACGTATAGGTTACGAGGATAGTAAAGGTTACGAAGTACGTTCGAGAAAGCGAGCGAACGAGCGAGCGCGAAGGAGGACGCGGTTTCAGGACTGGTCGTTGTGCCACTGAGACATTTCGTCAGGTGGTACCCTGGGCTTGGCATCGTCGATGACCACACCGTTGTAATGGCGAACAAGAAGGAGCCCTACGAGCACAACCACTGATCGTTTTCTCAAACCGTATGCGTAATCCAAACGGATTAGCCAATGAGACTGTTCGTCAATGTTCTCTATGAAGAGTGTGCATACATGTACAGCCTAACGTTTGGTGAGCTGTTCTAGACCGTGACTGCACTAGTGCATGCGCTGTACATATGCGGTGCAAATATTTAGCGCCTCAGTTTTACAAGTGCCCACTGTGAAGTACCCTCTGTGAAGATACATATGCGCCCTACCAGATCCGCGTTTCAAACGGTCTATTGAGGCGGACTCGTTGGACACGTCACCGTCTGCCATTCGCGTCGACAGCAGTGGTTGAAATTGGTTCAAAGCTGGTTGAATGTGACGCTGAATTGAAATAACGCATCAGGCCCTACTCGGTGCGTGCCAATTGCACGCGTGAACAGTAAATCCCGCGATAACCGTAAATCCTCCAATAGTGCCCCTGGGGCACTATTGTTTCAATGTCTCTAAAGAGGGAGCACTATTAATTTCGTAAGATTTTTGCGCAATTTTGCAGCAAAATTTAACATTAAAATGCCTTAAAATGCACACACGCAGCTGGAATTTAAAAGTTTAATTGAAATATACGTGTATTGCACACATGACTACACACCATACATGCACTTTTAATGCAACTGGGTAGCATTCAAAATTTGATTTTGGCGCGAATTTAAAATTGACCTGCTCCCGGAGACACTATTGGAGGATTTACGGTAAGCTAGGTAATCAGAGTGACGTTATAACGTTGATTTCCGAGGTATCTTTTAGATACAATCCTGCATTGTGCCATTAGTGCATTAGTGCCTTGAGCCTGAGGGCTATCGGAGGGCGGTGAGGAAAGCTTGGAGAATTTACAGGGGGGAGGGGTAGATACTATTCAGAAGGGCATGCTGTGGAGTCTCGTCTTACTCTTCGTGGGACGACAGTCGGGGTGTCGAGTTGAGGCCTCTGGGCAATTTCGCATGACGGACAAGTGGCGACCCATTCACTACATACTTCGTGGAGCTTCGACTACAGGTTCTGAATGCGTCGTACGAGACGCATAGCCTTGGCGAGCGGCCTTACTTGTCCTACGGCGGTCGGGTGCGCATCCTGCTGCAGCAGCACACGCGGCCGGACATTGGGAATCTGAGCGCAACGACCCCTCCACCGCTTGTCGATGCCGTCGTGCTCTGGAGCACGCACCGCGAGGCTGACCGAGACCGGCTCCAGCACCACTTACCCTGCGTTGAACTGGGCAAAAAATCTCGAGGAGGACTAGGTACGTCTCCATCGACTTCGGAGCGCTGCAGAGCTGGAGCGCTATCTACACACTGGAAGTGGACTTCGATGCATCCGTGGCGACGACTGAAGGCGAACGCGTCCTCAGCCGATACCACTACAAAGATCGTGGCACACAGTTGGCGGTTTCTTTGCTTGCACCTGAAGAATCGGAAGGACTTGTTTGTTGTTGCTGGAGCAACGCTAGGCCGACTATGCCCGCAAAGGCCCATACAGCGTGTACCGACTGCAGCATAGAGCATATAGGTACCGTAAATCCGTAAATAAATGGTGCCCCGGGTCCTATTGTTTCAACCTCTGCTTACCCGGGGGCCACTATTGGAGCGAGGGCACTATTGGAGGGGGGCTTCTATCGGAATATTTACGGTAAGTACAAGAAAATCTATTGGCAGTGCATGTGCATCCATCAAGATTCGAACCCCCTAACCCAAACAAGGAGTCCGATTCTCTACCACTTTGCCATCCGCTGCCCATCATGGACAACGCCTCGTTACCACCACAGCTACATATACTTCGGACTGGCCACTGACAGGAGGGACGAGCCACTCTTCCCCTGTCTGTCTGCACTCGGAACGCTACGCCTTCCCCAGCGTTGTCACGCTGAGCGTCGAGCGCCCCGCGCACATGAAAGCCTACTCCAACGCCTACCTAGAGACAGAGACGTTCACGACGCGCGGTGCAATTCTCCAAGAGTTCGAGGCCGTCACTCGAATCGTGCCGCCCCAAGAGGGACTCGCCATCGTGCAAGGAGGAGCAACTACGGACCCGCACAGCTTTCCTGGAGCTGACCAAAAGAAGATCATGGTGCGCAGTCGCCTCTTACATGCCTGCGCAGACGCCTGTACATACCAGTATTGGTAGCTTATTTCAATCAGTACGTATCGGCGGGGTATCGGACCTGCATCAGTGGCGTGCGATCGCTTCAGCTGTGGGGGCGCTGGTTGGTCAGCTTCTACACAACGAAATACGTCGAATTGTGCTTTGAGCACATGCAAGTGGAACAACTGAGCCTCTATGGACGCATGCGTGAGTGCGCTCTTGTGACGGGAGTTTAAAAGCCGCCGACCACATGCGCGCCAAGAAAAAGATGACGCCTTGCCGCTGAGCCACTCGCTCTCATTACCTCCTTCCTTTTACCATTCGACACCATTAGCCCTTTCCAAAATACAATCCTACATAGCTACGCCACTACCCGTCGACCTCGTTTCAGACGTGGTCATTGTGCCGGGGATCAACTGTGTCAAGTGGTACCCGGGAATCGCCATCATCGACGAGAGCACCATGTACAGGGCGATCACCTACGACGAGTGACCACATATGTACATATATGTAGCGATATCAGTAAAAAAAATAATAAAAATAAAATCTGTACATGTAAATGCTTACGCCTAGTGTGTTAAACAACAAGTGTTAAAAATTAATTGACAGTCAGACTTTTCATTTAAAAATTAAAAAAATTAAATGACCCATGCAACGACGAGTCGCCGACAACGCCGTCCTTGCTCCATGTGTGCGCTTTCGTAGCGTTTCCAGTTCATGACGCAGCTCGCATGTCCTCTGTGCGATACATTATCTTAGTATCAAGTTTTACTCAAATTGCATCGTGTTTATTTTGTTCACAGCAGCATGCCGAACGTTCCAAGCATACAGCCCAATGTTCCACGCGGAGTGAGTGCCCAGTGGTCGCATGCGGGCATCCCTCTGCCTTATTTGCCTCATACGTTCCAGTGCCCACCGTCCCCCAGACTTTTGAGTGAGGGCAGGGGCGATTAGCGCCGTCGGCGAGGTCGCGCACCAGCACCGGCGGCTGCGGCGCGGCAAACAGGCAGGTGGTGGATGGGGGGGGGGGGGGTGCGCGATTAGCGCCCAGAAGCGACAGACCTCAATCCAGGGCGGGCAGTGAGCCATGTCGATCAGAGGACTCGAAGGGGTGCAGTCGAGATGGATGGTATAGATACCGTAAATCTTCCAATGGAACCCCCTCTTCAACAGTGGACCCCCTCCCTTCCAATAGTGGCCCGGGTAAGAAAGGAGTGATTGCAAGTATAGTAATGGAGGGTTTACGATTCAGTGCACGTCGTGCAGTGAGAGGCGTAGGCAACTGGGTCGCTACGCTACGCTACAGTAGCGAGCGTCGTCGGCGAGAAGAAAGGCTGTGAAACACGAGAGGTCGGACAAATTGGCGACACAGCGACCGGCGACAAACGAGCCGCCAGTGGAGGAGGGAGGACCTGTCAAACGGCGTCAGACTCTCTGTTGACAAGTGGAGAGCTACGCAAAGAACAAATGACCCGGCGTTGTCACTGGATCAGCATGGCATGCGGCATACTGGGCAAATAATACCTGCATACTGTGGAACGTACATATGTACCGGTTTATTCGTGCATTTCATCCCTCGCTCAACGCGAGCAGCGTGATCGGGGAGCTCAATTAGAAGGACACTCCTACTCAGGCTTGGGAAAAATAAAAACGAAACAAAAAACTTTAAAAAAAAACTGGATCTTTTTTTAATTAAAAAAAACTTTTAAGCTAAAAAAGTCAAAATCGTCCAACAAGTGCTTAAAATTAGGCAAAAACGACCGTTTTAGTGCGTTTAAGCGCCACATACCTACTTAGTAGCACCCCGAATGAGCTAAATAACAATAATTAGCACTATTCGAGGTGTCCTGGAGGCTGTGAAACCAAGTCTGGATAGTCATAGTCGTAGTCCGTCTCAATAAAAAACCTATCAGTAGTAAAAAGTTGATTAAAATGCACTTTAAAAGGCTTTTAAAGCCTTAGGTCGCTGTTATTGACGCTCTACTATGCTAAAAACACTTTCTGCAACATTAATTTGACGTCCAAAACGGTCTCGAAACACATTTAATACAAAAAACTTTAAAAAAAAATATTTGTTTTTTTAAAAACATTTTTAAAAAAAATAATGAATTTTTATTACACAAGCCTGCTCATACTCTAGCGAATACTGAGATGCATGCATTGCTAGGTAGTTATTCTTCAACTGAAACATTTTGAGTGACGAATGTACGTTGTTCGTGGGCCCTGCTCGTTCACTCGAACGTAACACCGAAGTCAGGAACGAGCCACTCCGCCTCAGACCCAAAAAGGCAAATTAGAGGTTTCCTGTGCGTGCACGTGCGTGGTGCGTTGTGCGACGAAAAGCACTGCACTCCTTTGTCTTCTGTTGCATTCTCGCCTCAGCTGCCCGCAATTGGCGTCTCCTTTGGGCGTGAGCTGCAATTGAACGACGACGTTTCGATCAGCGCCGCGCAGAGCCACTAATCCGCCTCCCTGCCTCCTGCCCTCAATAACTCGCGTTCTCCACGCGCCGAGTCGGGGGTCGGCTGACAAACACCACTTGTGGAGCCCATCGACGCGACCGCGGCGTCGCTTCGACTAATCAACTGCGAGACGGCGAAAAACAAGGGACCGCAGACTCAGGCTCTCGGGCCTCCCAGAGCAGAGGGCCAAATTGCGCCCTTACGGGGTGGTCAGCAGAAGTCAGTGTTGCTAAGACAGGCGTGGAGAGGTGGGAAGGGCGTCGTCGGTTTAGGTCAGTCCATGTTTGTGCCCCATTGAATGAGAATGGAAGAAGGTATAGGACGGGCGGAACAATGAGGCGACAATGACAATTGACAAATCAGCGCCGCTGCACTGTGGGCGACTGCGCTGGTTGTCCCCAGAGGGTGTTTTGGAACAGGACCGTGTCGTAACAAAGAGTTACTATCAGAACAGAACTGAGCACCGAGAATATCAATTGGCCCCTCGCTTTTAACACGAGTGGCCGTTTCGGCGTCTATAATCTGGGACACTGGGTAGGCGGAATCGATTTTCTCTAGTAGTACATAAAACAAAGAAGGGAAGGCGTGCGTGAGTCGTCAGTCGGCGTCAAATGGCCACTTACCCTATGTACCTACACTTACCAACAGTTGAATAGACCTCCCTCGCTACAATCGGGCGGGAAAAAGGGAGGACAAAACGCCCATCTCGTAGCGCGATGACCCGTCAAAACCGAATCAGTTGCAGACACGGACTGTCGAATTTTACTGGAACTCTCCCATTGGGAGCGGAGCACGCGCGAGCTCGCAGTCAGTCGATTGCAGTTCATTTTTTTTTTCTCCCCACCCTCGTCATGGTTCAGCGTACTGTAAGCGCTTGTACAAACCGGCCTTGCGCTGAATGCGAATGGTGCCGACGACATCGGACGCGGCCTTTGTCGGCGGGATCGTGATCGGCGTCGACCGCTCAATCCTCGTTCTGCACTCCTGCACTCACGCTGGCCTGGCCTCCCCGGCCCAGCCAATCGATCAACCGGCGCGCTTCGCTGATTGGTCGACCTGCGCAGGCCCCGCCCCACAGCAAACAGCCTTCTTCAGCGCGTGCGCAACGGCTCGTCCTCACTCGCATCGTTCCGCGACGCGACTCCGAGGCCCTTAGACGGAGTGTATTCGCTCGACGATTCCTCTGGTAGAGGTGAGGCGACAGCCACCGAGCCAGCAGCAGCACAGGCGATCCAGGTCAGCTGAACAAGACTCTATGTGCATTTGAGTCGACCAGAGGAAAACGTTTCTGTAAATTGAGTACATTTGTAAAAAAGCGTTATTCCAAAATAACAAAGGTATTGATTGCATAGGTACCTTGAATATATCTGCAAATGTGTGTTGTTTCTCGTTCCAGATCCGGCTCACCGGAGCGCAATGCCTCTCACGCGGTCTAAGACAGAGCAGTCAGCTGGCGTCGCCTGCCCGCCTAAAAAGTCTGCCAAGAAGGCTGTCAAGAATGCCGCCATAAAGCCTGGCATACTGCCAAAAAGTCACGAAATCTGTTCGATTTTTCTATATATAGTCATTTTTGAATAACCGTTTATACTTTCAGGCTCACCGCCTCGGACGCAGCGACGCCAACGGACAAGGTTCTCTCGGCAGCAGCTGGACATTCTCGAGAGTCTCTCCCGCAGGACGCACTATCCCGACGTCTTCACGAGGCAGCAGGTCGCCGTCAAGATCAACCTGTCCGAGAGAGCAGTGCAGGTCGGTGCATTCGACGCTTCGTCACTGTGCTACATATAAATGTTTAGAAGACGTGACATTAATAGCGCGTACGATTGCTTTGTTGCTGCTACAGTGTATGTATATACTAAAAAAACGTATAGTAAGCGCCCAGGCGCCATTTTGGATACCCTCTTGGGCACGTTTTACAGAGGGCTCTTATCAAAAGTTAGTGTTCTAAAATAGTGTCTCTGGTTCGCGTTTCAGGTGTGGTTCAGCAACCATCGGCGCCGCTGGAAGAAGACGCAGCAGCCGATGGGCGGCGCGGCGCAGACAGTTTGCCAACCTGCCAAAGTGCCCAAAAGTAACTGGAACTGTTCGATCTCATTCGTTTCTAAGTCATTTCTAAGTCAATAGAAGGATTTTTAGATGCTCGGAAGCAGAAGCCGTGTCCTCCTCGGCCTAAGCGGACGGCGTTCTCCGTGCAGCAACTGGCGGCTCTGGAGGCTCTCTTCCATCAGACGCGCTACCCCGACATCTTCATGAGAGAGCAACTCGCGCTACAGACCGACCTTCCCGAGACCAGGATACAGGTACGTTACAGAAAGCGCTGTCACTAGCACCATCTTCTTCTGCTTATAAATCACAATGAGCCTCTATGCATACCGTAAATCCTCCAATACAACCCCCCCCCCCCTCCAATAGTGCCCCCCCTCCAATACTGCCCCCGGCTACGGCAAGGTTGAAATAATAGAGCCCCCCCCCCTCCAATAGTGCCCCCGGGGGTAAGGGGTATGTTGTGCCATGTGCCTTTTATGGGCAAAAATATAGTGGTAGGTACATTTATATCGTGTATACAAACTACTACTAACCAATAATAGTACGTTTCAGCAACTATTAACGGTAAATCAACCATTAAATGTGGCAAAAGTGATCAAAATCATCGAAAAATCGGCAATTTTGACAGCGAAACTAGCATTACCATTAAAAATTTTTAGGTTGAAATAATAGAAGCCCCCCCCCCCTCCAATAGTGCCCCCCCCCCCCTCCAATAGTGCCCCGGGTAAGGAGAGGTTGGAAAAATAGTGCCCCGGGGCACTATTGGAGGATTTACGGTAAACTGCAAACTGCAAAATTAGTTATGAGCCGCCCCCTCTCTTTCCTGCATAGCCGCTAGGTTTGATCAGTGATGGATCCAGGGGTGGGGAAAAGAGGGAATTCCCCCTTCTCAAAATCGGAAATCTAGGCGGGAAAAGAGGGGAAAGGGATAGACGGTGGGAGAAGAATCGCGCCTAGTGGGCCTAGTTTATCGCATAAAATTGCTTTCACAGGTGGTCGAAAACAGCAAAAAAAGGTGTCCAAACCACTATCAAAATGGCCCAACATCCAAAAAGTTCAAAAGGGTCTTCTATTCTGCAAAATCCCTCCCCCTTCCGAAATTTTTTTCTGGGTCCACTAGTCGCTTTGATAACCTGCATAAATTTTGCTCACTCTCAATAGACCTACCTACAATGGCACTTTAGGCAGTGGCTGCTCTGTATGTGCTCTAAAGTGCCTGGTCGTGGTGTCTCCCTGCTCTAGGCGGTGAACAAATACGTAGGTGCACGGTATACTTTCTAATAGTACCAATCCAAAGCTATGTACTCCAAGTGTAACTATTTGAAGGAGAACACTATTGCAGAATTTACTTCGGTCCGATTATTGACTAGAAAATACCACTCAACCACTCTCATACAGCACTGGAGCATCTCTTGAATTTTGGGGCTCGCCTACAACACCCCTCCCCCCCCACCCACAGGTAATAATTACCCCTTCGAGAAATCCGCGCCCGGTGATTTACACGGATTTACGGTGCATACGGTGCGAAGTAAGTTCACATGGGCGTCCAGGCAGGCAGACAGCGTCGAGACGAGGCTGAGAGAGGCGCATTCCAGGTGTGGTTCAAGAATCGGCGCGCCAAGCATCGCCTCCAGTTGAAGATGCAGCGGTTGCAGGCGGCGGCGGCGGTGCAGGCAACAGGAAACAACAATCCTCCGACGGCCGTGTCACTGTCTGGGCCACACTCGACCCACAAGTCCCATTATTGATGCTGGTGAATCGCCGCAGCGCGTTGTTCTTGTCGGAGAGGCTGCTACGGAAGTGCATGTATATGTCATTGTCTTCCATGCGACTTCCGCAATTGAGTTGCTGTCTTGAGCCGTTTGCGGTGCCTGTATGTATAGCACTCTCTACAATAAGGCGCACTGCTCTATAAACGGTTTCAAACCGAGAAGAAAGGGATCGGTACGTTGGCGTTCTAACGTTGAGCGACGCGACGCTACTTCGCAATATCTCCGTTGCGTTGTATTGTGTTGTTGCACTGTGGGGGCCGCGTTACCGAAATAAAATAAATAAATAAATATGCCAAAACGTCAGGGCTAATAAATGGTCTTTTTTAAATAATCACATTTTTTTGAATAACTTTTGTTTCTTCTGTCGCATTGTAGTGGAATTCAAAACACTTTTATCTAAGACTTTAGGATTTTGTGTGAAAAAAAATCGTCGAATTCGGTTGAGGATTCCGAGTTACCGTAAATCCTCCAATAGTGCCCCCGGGTCACTATTTTTTCAACCTCTCCTTACCCGGGGGCACTATTGGAGGGGGGCCACTATTGGAGGGGGAGCTTCTAATATTTCAACCTAAAAATTTTGAATGGAAATGCTAGTTTCGCTGTCAAAATTGCCGATTTTTCGGTGATTTTGATCACTTTTGCCACATTTAATGGTTGATTTACCGTTAATAGTTGCTGAAACGTACTATTATTGGTTGCACGATGTCAATGTACCACTACTGTACCACTATACCACTATATTTTTGCCCATAAAAGGCACATGGCACAACATACCCCTTACCCCCAGGGGCACTATTGGAGGGGGGTTGTATTGGAGGATTTACGGTATGGCACTCCAAATCAGATGTCTCTTTTTTGTGAACAAAAACACCATTGCTGGGCTGGTATTGGTGCTGTGTTGGGCGGATGTTTTAGAAAATCAGGCTAGCAGAGCACCTCCGCTTTGTCGCCTCATAAAAGAGACGTTGCCCAGGGATCTCCGTGTGGAGGGGCAGAGTAGGACTGGAACCCTCTTGAGGTGGCCCAGAAGAGGGCCGGTGGGTTAGTAATGGAGTGGGGGGGGACGGATGGCGAGGGAGAGGTTTCAGCCGAGCAGCATTAGAGAATCCTGTGCGACCACCCATATTAGACGAACCCGCGTAAACCAAATGCAAAGTTTGGCGTTTTAAAATTGGCATACAGTACTGATACGAAAGATTTCGCTTGTAAAATCTGCCAAAAAATAGACATCTGATTGGAGTGATAATAACTCTCAGAATCCTCAACCGAATTAGACGATTCTTTTAGACAAAATCCTAAAGTCTTGGGTATAAGTGTTCCAAATTTCATTACAATCCAACAAAAGAAACAAAGGTTATTCAAAAAAGAAATGTGATTTAAAAAATCACATTTCGTCGTGAGGGAGGCTCGCCTGGCCGTTAGTAACTCCGCCGCTGGCATACGGTACTGACTCTGAGCCCTTCTGCAAACCCGACGTGGCTGTCGACTCCTCGCTACCCCCTCCCCCCTCCAACCACCTCCGAGATCTAAGAATGGCAGCTTGCCTCGCCAAGACGCGGAAAACAGGACACGCGTCGCGAAGAAGTGGGCGTTTGTGGGACTGGCGCGAGTGTGGAAAACAAAACACACACACACACTTTGAAAAAGCGCATTCTTGAGGCAGTGTGGTATGTACAGACAGTCTTAGATTCTACGTACAGAATAACTTGCACTGCGCTGCGCGCTGCGCTGCGACGACTGTCTACCTACATGCCTACTGTATAATTTCTATCAATCGATCGATTCGTGCCTACTGTGCCTGTTGGAGACAGCGCACAGACAAATAGGTAACTTGGCGATTCACAACAAACTTGAATTCCACAGGTCTCATACAATGTCCATGTATACGCTACGCTGTACTTGAACTACTGTAGTCATCCCATGCAAAATAACTGCCTCTACATGTCATGGCAGCTTTGTTCCTCGTTGCGCCAGCCGACGGGCGACAGACAGTCAATGACGCTCCTCGTTGGCACCCCCGACACAGCAGCGACGACGTTTGAGTGAGGGCGATTAGCGCCGTCAGCGGCGAGGTCGCGCCGACGCGGCTACTGTACTCCGACGGCTGCGGCGCGGCAAACAGACGGAGAGGTCAGCGCGTGGGGGATTAGCGGCCCCGGAAGCGCCAGCCCTCAACCCCCGGGGCAGCGGGCGCGTCCTTCTCCAGCGAGCAGCGAGCCATGCTGCTCTGAGGACTGGACTATGGCAGTTCCAGTCGAGATGGTGAGATTCCGCAGTCCCAGAAAGAGGCGTAGGTAACTTGGTCGCTACAGTAGTGAGCGTCGTCGGCGAGAAGAAAGACTGTGAAACTCAAGAGGTCGGACAAATTGTCGACACAACGACGACGACAAACGAGTCGCCAGTGGAGGACCTGTCAAAGCCAGTGGAGGACCAGCGGCGCGCGTCAGACTCCCTCTCTCCTGTTGACAAGTCAAGAGCTACGCAAAGAACAAATGGCACACACGGGCACTGTTACACTTGCAGACGCGTACTGTACAATTGCATGCGTTCAAACGCCTACTCAACGTTCACTACTGTACAAGTTGCGCACGTGGCGTCTTTCCGGCATATAATAGGACCAGGAAATGATTAGAGCAACTCCTACAGGCGCATTGAGGACACAATCAGCGACTGTACTATCATTCGTCGCTGAAACATGTTGCATGTTCCGCGCAGCATGTGTTGTACATATGTACTGGATACTGTATACATTCTGTATCCGTCCGGTCCGGTACACCTCTAATGCACACCGCATGGTTTACTGTGAAGTCGATTGCCGTTCCTCTGGCTCGGGAAAATCAAGCGTATAAAATGCACACAAGTACAGTATGTGTGTGTGTACATGTAGCATGAATATGATGCACGCATGCATTGTACAGCGAACGAACACTGACTGCACTGCATTGTCGCGTGCTGCATTCCCGGGGCAGCTGCCAGCAATTTGCACCTCCTTTGTCGTGTGCCGCACTTGAACGTTTCGATTGGCGCCGCGCAGCCACTCGACCGCTTGCGGTCGCTTCTCTGCCTCGCCGTTCCTCGCAGTTAGTTAGTCCTTTGACCCCCCCACCCGACGCGTGTTCGCTGTGGACGTCCCTTGTCCATTGTCGTGACGCCGCCGCCTCCACAAGTGGTTTGCCACCCGACCGACTCGTCGCGCGTGAGAACTCGAGTCCTTGAGGGCACTAGCGGATCCAGAAGGGGGGAGAGGGGGGTCTCCCCCTCCTGTCAGCTCAGATTTAGGGGGGAAGGAGGGGGAGAGTTCAGGGAGAGAGGGAGGAAAGAAGGTCGAGCATAGGGACAGTGTGGGCAGATTTTTAAGCTTTCCTTGGATTAAGGCATTCAAAAGCGTAAAATTTTCGCCTGCGGCGCTGTGGTTCTATTACAACTCACTATTGTGTGTTGAAAATAGTGCAAAAAAAAGCAAATCCCGATGCCAGGGCCAAAATTTGACTTTTCGAGGAAACCGCGATGAAAAAATTTTGACATTCTCCCCCATACCTGTAACTGGGGGGGGGGGGTTCCCTCCCCCCACTTGCTGGTTTTGACCCTACTCACACCCCCCAACCCTCCCCCCAGGTTTGTGCGAAACCCCACCCAACCCCCCCCCCCCCAGACTTTTTGAAAACTTTCTACTACATACTATATTGCTAAATAAATGCACTTTGTACAGTGTTTTTGAGCAAGAATCGACCCAAAAGTGTCTAGTTTGCGTTATTTACAGTGTATTTCGGCTAAAAAGTACCTATTTTCAGGCTTTTACAGTGTATTTTTGACTAAAAATGGACCAAAAATTGCCCATTTTTTTCTGCCCAGACCCCCTCCTCCAGATTTTCACCCCACCCACCACCCCCCCCCCCCCCCAGAAAGTGCCCGAATCCTCCCCCGCAGGTCCAATTCCCGGTTACACCTATGTTCTCCCCCCTCTGTCAGAAAATCCTGGATCCGCCAGTGCTTGAGGGCAGGCAGGGAGGAGGGAGGATGCGGCCAGGGGCGCCCAGGGCGGCGACTACAAACGCCGCCCTCGGACCTCCCAGAGCAGAGGGCCAATTTGCTGCGCGCGCACGCGCCCGTACGGTGGTGGGCGGGGTCAGTGGTGCGTGAGACAGGCGTGGAAGAGAGGAGGGAAGGCACGAGCCGCCAGCGGTAGGCCAGTCCATTTTTGCGCGGCAAATGGCCACTTAGCTGCTGCCGCGCTGTCCGAAGGAGGGGGCCGTGCTCGAAGGCGCCGCCTGCAGCGGTGCCACATTTTGCGTGTTGGGAACAGGGGAGGGCATGTGAGGGGGGGGGGGGGTGCAAACTCAAAAAAACTTTCAAAAACTTTGGAGATTTCCGACTGGGGGTCCCATGCATTCCTGTAACCGGGTTGGCAGAGGGGGGAAGGCTAAATGGCCGAATTCTTGGGGGGGGGGTCCCAAGAGCAAAAAGTGGAGGGTAGCCGACTAGGTAGCCGGGTTTTTTACTTATACTGGCACTTTTTGGTCAAAATGGGCATAAATAGGCTCTAAATAGTGGTATTCAGCTGTTTTATGGTTATATAGCACTAAAATGCACTGAAAAACACCAACATTTAGTCACTTTTTACAGTTTTATGCATGATGAAAATCCTTTGGGGGAATTCTGCGGGAGGGGGAGTCTAGGGGTTCTTGAAAAAATATGGGGGGGGGCAAAAGCCTCTCCCCAGAGGTATGGTGACATGATGCCTGTAACTGGGGGGGGTTCCTCAATTTTTTTATAGACACCAGAAGCACGCCACCTGCCCCCGTATTTTTCTGAAGGATTTTCAACCTGTCTACAACGATAAAAGTGAGAAAATGTCGGTGTTTTTCAGTATTTCAGTGTTATACGTCCATAAAACAGCTGAATAAACACTATTCTGACCAAAAAGTACCCATTTGACCCTATTTAGGTCACCAAATCCTCCGCTCCGCTCCCCCCCCCCTTTGCTTCACACCCCCTTCCAAAAAGGGCCATTCAGCCCTTTCCCAACTCGGCCGGTCAAACTTAGACATTTGCAAAGTTTTAACCAAATGGCCCCGCCGTTTCGAAGTTACAAGCTTTGCGGAAGGTGTGATGCGAGGGTGGGACACCATGTACAGAATCAACTACGGATTCCCTGCCACTAAGATGTACCCATTGAGCGTGTGTCTCACTGTGCATACAATCAGAAGATTAATGTTTGTCTTGCATTAAGACCATACCTGTAACGGGGAATTCGACCTGGGGGGGAGGGTTCGGGCACTTTCTGGGGGGGGGGGGGGTAAAAATCTGGAGGAGGGGGGGGGTCGGGGGAAGGAAAAAAGGCACTTTTTGGTTAATTTTTGGTCAAAAAGACACTGTAAAAACCCTAAAATAGGTACTATTTAGTCAAAATACACTGTAAATAACCCAATATAGGCACTTTTTGGTCGATTTTTGCTCAAAAGCACTGTACAAAACACATTACAATTTACAGTTTTAAATTTCTGACGGGGGAGGGGGTTGGGGAGGGTGTGGGTAGGGTCAAAACCAGCAAGTGGGTGAGGGAAACCCCCCAAACCCCCCAGTTACAGGTATGATTGAGACGCTCATTTCATCCCATTCACAACGTGTAATTCACTATGCGTAATTTAATATTTCAATAAGTAACTTACGCGTAATTACCTAAAATAAAAAACTAAGAGGGGGGGGGGAGACTTTTAGGCGAAGGGCGGGGGTTTTGGCATAGGCCAGAACCGCCCTCGGAGGAGGCCTAGGCCAAAACCCCGGGGGGGGGGGGGGCGAAAAAGTGGGGGGGAGGTTTTGGACTGCAACACCGGCCCACCTTACAGGTGTCCCATAGGTGCCCATGGAAATTGGGCGAGGGGAGGGGTAAATCGCCAAATTTTTTGAAGGCAGGGGGTGGGTAAACGGGGCAATTCGGGATACTTCCCACAGGGTGGGTGGGTGGGTGAGTGTCATGCATGGTCCATCAATGCAATGCAGCAGCACACTGTATGAATGTACGTGGATTGATGGTAAGAAGAAGAAGAAAAATGGTAGCCTGTGTTCTGCGATGAAGACACAGTAGACAACCACAGAAACTGCACTGCAAGTGTTGGAGGCCGAACCACGAATCAATGTGGTGGAGATCTGCGTCTACGTCCTGGCTCAAGCAGAACATTTGTATACAGTCTGCAGGCCAAGAGCGTCAGTTTCTTTCTTGTGGGCTGTTGTCAGGTGAGCTTGCAACTTGGTGTGCATCTGCACACCATCACAGTCACAATCTGGTGAGAGAACAGCCACTTGTTCGAAGAATGGGCTGATGAAACTGGAGAGGAAAAAGGAGGAATCAGCTAATGTTGCTGGTTCATCAGCTTGCTCAGCAGAAGCCTCAGCAGTAGGCTCAGCACCAGCAGCAGGTTCAGCAAGTACTGCAGCAACAGGTTCAGCATTTGCATGCTATTCTTTTAGTGAGATGTAGGTTTCCACTGTGGCTGCAGTTGACTTTTCTCTGACTGTTTTTACAGTAATGAGACTGAGTCCTATGAACATTGGACGATCTTCTCCCTTGCAACTAATTAAAAGTTCGATGTACTCATCGTTAGTTAGCATTGACGCAGTTAGCTTAAACTTGGCTGACGCAGTTGCTTGGGAGCTGGCAGCAAGTAATTTGGAGTCGCCTGGCTGTCCACTGATGCAGTTGCTTAGGAGCTGGCCCTGTGGCAGTGCCAGTGGCTGGCAAGCCAGTGGCAGGCAACTTGGCACTTGCTGACACAGTCGCGTGGGCTGCGAAGCGACAGGAGGTACTCGCAGTGCCCTGACAGGCGGAGCGGCTCTATTGACGACAGTCTGCACGCAAATTAACTGCGCCGCAGGCGAAAATTTGGCCATTTCTATGTCTCACCAGGAACTCTTCTTTAAAATTAACGGTAAATGGGCGGTTGTAATTGGCCAGGTTTGCTAAGAATTAAATATTACCTGGCCAACGGGTGAGTTGCACGCTCACCACAGCGCTGCAGGCAATTTTTTCGCATATTAGAGCGTCAACCTAAGGGAATCGTATGTCCTGGCCCAAAACGCTTCCCTAGTCAAAGAGTGACTTGCACACTCACCCACCACAGCGCCGCAGGCAAAATTTTGCGCGCATGGGTAGTGCGTTAATCTTAAAAAACTAGACATCTGCTAAACCTCCCTGACTGCCTGCTCGCGCTTGCCCTTCGCCTACCTGCCCACACTAGTGCTTCCTAGTGCCCTGCACACCCGTACCTAGAGAGAGGCTACAGGGCGCGTATGCACAGTCGAAAATCTAGCCTAGCATTTGCTTGTGTCTTGAAGTTTCGAGCACGCACTTGTCTAGCCGTATGCACAGTCTAGCAAATGCTTCAGTCTAGGGTAGCGTCTACCTATTTTTAAGACTCAAGCTCAAGACAGCTCAATATCAGTCTAGATTGTTTTTCTTGAACGCTAAATTGTAATTTTTGTTGTTAGAAAGGCTTGAAGATGTGGGCAACAACAGAGAGATATTCGACGCATGCGAGAATGCGAGTACGCGTTTCCTTTTTGAATCTGCCGACCGGAAAGAGATGGAGAATTGCGAGCTGTACAAGCGGTAGCGGTACTGCTTCACTGGCGAATACCGGGCATTAAATCGCGCACACAATGGAAACGATATTAAAAAAAACTAAGGACAGTGGTCGTCTGCCTGAAAATGCAGCAGATTTTTTTCGGCTGTCGGTTTAACTTAACTTAAATCTTAACTTGCTTAGCTTGCTTAACTGGGTATACTTGTCCCTTGCTTTTTCTTTGCTTTAAATTGACTGAAATAGCTTTGGTTGTCGTCTGAGGGACTCATTTTCACTGCGATTGCTTAGTTTCACTGCGTTTTAGAGTTGATATATGAAGAATAGTCGCGTAAATCACGTTTTAGTTTCGAGCTTCTGCTTGAAGTAGCGTCTTGAGCAAGAGTGTGCCGTGCTTGAACTGTGCATACGCCGCATCAGTAGCATCTAGTTCAAGTCAAGACTCAAGTTCAAGCAAATGCTAGAATCTCAAACTTGAGTCTAGAACTGTGCATACGCGCCCAGGAGACAGATGCTACGTAACGTACGTGCACACATATTACGCGTCTTTGGGTGCGGTTAAAACAAAAAATCGATAAACGCTGTACCAATCAAAATCGATAAACGCGCAACCAAGTCAATGCCGAAGTAATGTTTGCACAACAGTTGAGCGGCTGCATTGCACTAGATGGTTGGCTATAGAGATGGGGAGGGGTATCCCGAAAATCCCGATTTGGTTTCCGGATTAGGTAGCCCAGGGGGAGGGTAATCCCGAAAGTCTTTCGGGATAGGGTCTTACAGGGGAGGGGTATACCCCCCCTATACCCCCCCCCCCCATGGGCAGGTATGAGGTGTCCCATGCTCGGCCAAACCCAGTTGCATGTATGGGTGTCCCCCAAGTCACACACGCATTACGTGTAAGGTATGACTGCAATCTGCACACGTGTTGATATTTGATAACGGATATACGTTCGGGTGACACCGAAGAGGTGCACCACAAACCACAAGCATAGGTGCCCTTGGGCCATATAGCCAATTTTTTCGCCGTGCGTCAGCATGGCAAGTTCATATACAGACGATAAATTTCGTAATGGTCTGTTCGTCCATCCATTTGTTACTAACCGGTTCTCCTTTATGGCTTTACGGCAAGCCGAAATTTTTTTGAGCATTCTTAGGACCAATTTGCTGATACACCTTTTTTTAGATTTATTCTAAAAAATTTTAAAAAAATGAAAAACATTTAATATTTATGGGTCCTTGAGAAGAATTTCTCGGAAAACACATGCTTAAGGGGGCCCAATCTGGGAGGAAAATTTCTGTGTCTGGGAGCAAAATGTCTGGGCCCTCGAGCGAAATTTCTGGGTAAATCTGGAAAAACGCACGGTTAAGGATAGGACCCAAACGTGTCCAATCTGGGAGGAAAATGTCTGAAAGGGTATGCTAGTGCGTTCGCGAGTCCGCGCGTCAGTCCAGTCAGCCACCCACTCCGCTCTGCTGCTCTGCTACTCGGCTACCCTGCTACACAGAGCCAGGGTGCCATAAGGCAGCGTGAACACCTTTGGCCCTGAAGGGGGCAGTGTGGATGCCTTTAGGGCGCATTACTGCATTCCTATGTACCTACGCACGGAAATGAAAAAAGCAAGGTGGTTTTGCACTTTGCAATGCAACAAAGAGACACTAACGGGGCGTCGCATCATTGAAGCTTGTGCAGCGATTTCACCAATTTCAAAGGAATCGGCACTGATAAAAAATTCCAGGAAGTGTACACTGCTTCAATCTGTGCCGAAGCATAGAAATTTCGAATGAAATGCAACATTCGAATGAAGTGCTTTTCGAAACGAGCTTGTTCGAAGGGGGACGGAGTATTTCGGCCTTTTGGGGGTGGATTTTCCCCAACAAAAATTTTTCCTAAAAATAGTGCTTCATGCTTATAAATGTGCTTTGAAATGCTCCACTTGTGCCCTGAACGCCATTTCCTGGGTAGATTTAAGCCAAAAATAAGACAAAATGTGTATACATGCAGCGATAAAGGCACAAATTTTACCATTTTCACTAGAAGAATTGACTTGAGGTTCTGAAAAATGAAAGACAGGGAGAGGGGTTATTATGCCAAACGCCTTTCGGGAAAAGGTCAGTTAGGGGGAGAGGACTCATAGGTGCCCACGGAAATTGGGCCAGTGGAGGGGTAAATCGACAATTTTTTGAAGGCAGGGGGTGGGTAAATCGGGATTTTCGGGATGGAGATTTATACGTCAGAATTGCACAAAAAATGGTAGTTATTCGCCTCAGAATTGATCCAAAACAGTGCAAAACGTGATCTAAACGCCATTTCTATGCACCTTTTAGCTGCAAAGTACAGAAAGACAGCGCTGCAGGCACACTTTTTGCCATTTTTACCAGACAAATTGGCTTGAAGCTCCAGAAAAAAAAGCCAGGGGAGGGGCCGTCCCGAGTCTTTTGGGATAGGGTCTTCCAGGGGAGGGGTATACCCCCCCCCTCCAGCGGGCACCAAATATGGGAGAGGTACCACCCCTTTCCCTCCAGAGTGGGCACAAAAGACCATAAGAGATTTCGGAGGGAGAGAAATTCCTACTCATATTGCTCGAATGCTTGCTGTCGCCGTCGCCCGCTAATTTTTCGGTAACCCACTGTGCATGCTGCGCAGCTGCATTTGCGAAAACGATGAGCACCACATGAGTATACGTTTAGCTCCTTTGGCAATTGGCCCCAGGGTGGAACAACATACAAAACACCTCCTCTTCAAGGTCACAGTAGTCCCGCAATCGAATAAACTGCAACTTTTTTGCCTTGACCGAGACTTCGACTTCTTTGATAGTGAACTTTTTCGCGTCCAGCGCCTTCTCTGCGACCGATTTCTCGACAAATTCAACAGTCGCAGACGTTCCAAGACGTTCAAAAAACTGGACCTAGGAAGTAAATAAATAGTTCTGAAATAAAAATGGGAAATGTCACAAGAAAATGAAGAACCTGCACAACGGGGCCGAAGCTCTCCGTGCAAAAGTCCAGAATCTCCAAAGTGCGCAGGGAGTTGGAGGGGAAACCGTACAGAATTATTGACCGGTCGCACTGCTCAGTATGGGTCTGAAAAAGCCTCAGGTTCCTGCCGTGCCTCCTGGTTTGATTGTGTTTCTCCAACGACGCCGCATTAGGCAAGTTGACGTCGCACAGATCACACCTCAAGCTTGTCGACATTTTGGCAAAAGAGAATCCCAGCGACCCGTGCGACCCGTGCGACCCCGTGCGACCCATTGCCAACAGGCAAGAAATTGCAAAATTTGGCTTCATTCAGGCTTTTGGGATCATTTCGGCTTTCGTTTAGTCTTAGGCTTGGATCTTGCTTTGGCTTAGGCTTAGGCTTAGACCTTTCTCTGGTTTAGGCTTAGACCTAGGCTTTCGCTTAGGTTTAGGCTTAGGCTTCGCTTAGGCTTATGCTTAGGCCTCGCTTAGGCGGCAACCCTTGGCCTGACGTGACCTAATTATTTTCGGACTTGGCCAGACGTCACCTAATTGTATTTGGGGCCACACAGCCAACGCGGATACAGTCAGCTATTTGTAGCACATCTATTATGAAAACAGAGCGGTTTGCTTGTCTTTGTTGTCCTCCTAGAAGGAGAAGGGATATAGTGATCGTTCTAGGGTGGCTAAACTTGGTCACAAGATTTCGGGGTCAAATCTTGGTCCAATCGAGACGATTTTGGCACCATTCGATTTGTCTCGACGAGCTCTTGCGTGGTTGGACCCTCTTTTTGGGGCCTTCTATTATTGTTTTCTGAGAAAATTTACAAAACCGATTTTTTACCATTACGGAAAAAGTTTTGCAGAGTTATCTCGAAAAGATCTCGAAAAAACTTTATCGATACTTAGGGGGCTTTTAGTATGTTATAGGGACAACTGTGGACTACGCAGCGCGCGCGATTCAGTCTTCTGGCTTCAGCCGTTTTCAAGTTCTCAACGTGCGTTGCGACCCCCCCCCTGTGAGCTGTGATGACTGTTCATTACCAACCCCCTCCCATCCCTTTGTGAACGTTTGACACGCTGCAGATCATCTGGACGTTTATACGATTCATTATGTACGGTAGGGTAGGGTCAAACGTGGTGTGGTCCTAATTCATATTTCGCATTAGGTGACGCTCAAATAATTAGGTCACGTCAGACCCTCTTTGGGAGGGGCAGAGAGGGGCAGTGGAGAGGTGCACACCGAAATGATATTCTTTGCTTAGACTGTCTTAGGCTTAGGCTTAGGCTTGGCTTAGGCTTGGGCTTAGCGTTGGTGCTGGCCAGCGTGCACTTGCTGAAACAGGCGCGACCGTCCTGTGGGCGACGTCGTTCAGCGCCTGGCCATGGCCTGCTGCTCGCGCCTCCGGTCGGCGTCGTCGTGCCAGCGCTCGTGCAGGCGGTTGGCGAAGTCGCGCCCCAGGAGACGCTCGTTGACGCGCACCCCCGCCTCGTCTCTGAGCAGGGCGGCCAGCAGTAGCACTCCTCTCGTCTCGCACTCCTGAACAACTGGTATGTTACGGCTGGGCCGCGATGACCATACCTGTAACCGGGTCTGATAACTTCTGAACGCGATAACTTAGGAGAGGGAGAGCGAGTAGCCGCCGCCGCTTTCGGCCGAGGTTGAAGGGGCGCGAGGTCGGGCAGGGCTTGGGAAGAGCTGTGTGCCTCCCACCTGCCGCCAGCTTCCGAGCTGATACATACCTCACCCCGTTGCCTCCTCCGCCGTCAGCAGCCGCGCGGTCAAGCCCAGCAGCCCCAGCGCCGTCGTCGCCGCTCGTCGTCAGTCGCAGCCCATCCTCGTTGCCGTTGCATTTTCGGCTACGGCACAGTGCATTCACCCTTATACCGTAAATCCTCCAATACAGCCCCCCCCCCCTCCAATAGTGCCCCCCCCTCCAATAGTGCCCCCGGGTACGGCAAGGTTGAAATAATAGAGCCCCCCCCCTCCAAGAGTGCCCCCGGGGGTAAGGGGTATGTTGAGCCCGGTGCCTTTTATGGGCAAAAATATAGTGGTAGGTACATTTATATCGTGTATACACACTACTACTAACCAATAATAGTACGTTTCAGCAACTATTAGCGGTAAATCAACCATTAAATGTGGCAAAAGTGATCAAAATCATCGAAAAATCGGCAATTTTGACAGCGAAACTAGCATTACCATTCAAAATTTTTAGGTTGAAATAATAGAAGCCCCCCCTCCAATAGTGCCCCCCCTCCAATAGTGCCCCCGGGTAAGGAGAGGTTGAAAAAATAGTGCCCCGGGGGCACTGTTGGAGGATTTACGGTATAAGGGAAAGAAATAAAGAAAGACCTGTGCCGCCCCCGCATGAAACTTGGTCACGCAGAGGTGCAGCTGCCTCACTCCCTAAGCGCTCCGTCCACAACCGACGTCGAGACCGAGGTCGCAGTTCGCATACGACCAACATTAACAAAAACTCAACCAGACAATGCAGGAAATTCACTAAACAATGACAACACTTTGACTGCAAACTTTACTTTGGCAAAGAACATTTCGAGGTTGTGATTTATATGTATGTAGTACCTCTCTCCAATAGCCGGCCGCAAATGGCCACTCCGTTGCCTTTCCAACGGTCGCAATCGATGCCCACAAGCACGCTGGAGGTCATTACGTGCCAAAAAACGTTTCAACGAGAAAACAAAGGTGAACAACTGCAACTGTCCGCCATTCGCAGACCGCGGTAGACAACATCATTTTCCATGCTGCACTACAATATGCGCGTAGGCTGCGTGTTGGCGCTGTTCCCCAATTCCCAGCCCAATCGCAATTCCCAGCCCAAGAGCAAGTCGCTGTTCAGCCGCTGACGAAGGCCTCATCAAGTTCGAGGGCGGCGCAGACCCGCCAATGAGCGCCATCAAGACCGTCTGGAATCAATTCCTGATCAAAGCCGGTGTCACATTTTAGGTATTTGTTGCCCCCGGGGGTATCTATTTTGAGGGGGGTACCTAAAATGTGACACCCCCTCAAAATAGATATCCCCGGGGGCAACAATTTTGACTCAGGAGTCGTTTGCGGCCCCATGTGGCCCCATAAGAATATTCATGGAGGCGGTCGATCAAATCAAAAGTGTCTTCTGAAAATTGTGAAAACATCAACATTCAACAGCACTCGGCGACTCTCGATGTACTTTTCTGCAGGGTCGTGTCGGTCGTGTCGGTGGCACGATTTTGCGGTATCCACGATCTGGATAGTACAATCTACGCCGTGGTTTCCACTGTCCACGAAGCCGTCAGCTGCGCCAGGCGACTGCTGATGTACTTTTCCGCAGGGTCGTGTCGGTCGTGTCGGCGGCACGATTTTGCGGTATCCAAACTGGATAGGAGAATTTACGCCGTGGTTTACTCTGTACACGAAGCCGTGAGCTGCGCCAGGCGACTGCTGATGTACTTTTCCGCAGGGTCGTGTCGGTCGTGTCGGTGGCACGATTTTGCGGTATCCACGATCTACAAAGCGCTGAGCTGCGCCAGGCGACTGCTGATGTACTTTTCCGCAGGGTCGTGTCGGTCGTGTCGGTGGCACGATTTTGCGGTATCCACGATCTATACAAAGCGCTGAGCTGCGCCAGGCGACTGCTGATGTACTTTTCCGCAGGGTCGCGTCGGTCGTGTCGGTGGCACGATTTTGCGGTATCCACGATCTGGATAGTACAATCTACGCCGTTGTTTCCACTGTCCACGAAGCCGTCAGCTGCGCCAGGCGACTGCTGATGTACTTTTCCACAGGGTCGTGTCGGTCGTGTCGGTGGCACGATTTTGCGGTATCCACGATCTATACAAAGCGCTGAGCTGCGCCAGGCGACTGCTGATGTACTTTTCCGCAGGGTCGTGTCGGTCGTGTCGGTGGCACGATTTTGCGGTATCCACGATCTGGATAGTACAATCTACACCGTGGTTTCCACTGTCCACGTAGCCGTCAGCTGCGCCAGGCGACTGCTGATGTACTTTTCCGCAGGGTCGTGCCGGCCGCGTCGGAGGCACGATTTTGCGGTATCCACGATCTATACAAAGCGCTGAGCTGCGCCAGGCGACTGCTGATGTACTTTTCCGCAGGGTCGTGTCGGTCGTGTCGGTGGCACGATTTTGCGGTATCCACGATCTGGATAGTACAATCTACGCCGTGGTTTCCACTGTCCCCGAAGACGTCACCTGCGCCAGGCGACGGCGGATCTACTGTTCCGCTGGGTCGTGTCGGTCGTGTCGGTGGCACGTTTTTGCTGTATCCACGATCTATTCCAAGGGCTGAGCTGCGCCAGGCGACTGCTGATGTACTTTTCCGCAGGGTCGTGTCGGTCGTGTCGGTGGCACGATTTTGCGGTATCCACGATCTGGATAGTACAATCTACGCCGTGGTTTCCACTGTCCACGAAGCCGTCAGCTGCGCCAGGCGTGTGGTGTTTTTCTATTCGTGTGGTTCGTGTCGGTCGTGTCGTTGGCACGATTTTGCGGTATCCACGATCTATACAAAGCGCTGAGCTGCGCCAGGCGACTGCTCGATGTACTTTTCCGCAGGGTCGTGTCGGTCGTGTCGGTGGCACGATTTTGCGGTATCCACGATCTACAAAGCGTTGAGCTGCGCCAGGCGACTGCTGATGTAGTTTTCCGGAGGGTGGTGTCGGTCGTGTCGGTGGCACGATTTTGCGGTATCCAGGATCTAAACAAAGCGCTGAGCTGCGCCAGGCGACTGCTGATATAATTTTCCGCAGCGTCGTGTCGGTCGTGGCGGTGGCACGATTTTGCGGTTTCCACGATCGGGATAGTACAATCTACGCCGTGGTTTCCACTGTCCACGAAGCCGT